>JAJOOH010000683.1:0-46144 GCA_029582605.1 Solanum gracilifrons
ATATATATCATTTATTTGATGGAAAATTAAAGTAATATGTCAGATGAAATTAAGTTATTTTAAAAAAAATAAAAATTCGAAGAGATTGAAGATAGTGAAACTAAAATAAATAAATTGAACTCTCACAAAAAAGTAAAAATTCATATAATCAACCAATTGAGATACTAAAATTCAACCGGTATTATTTATTACATTTAAATCCACAATTTAATTTTAATTATTTAAATTTTAGTCATTAATTTATTTTTTGAGATTTTCAATTTTAACCACCCAATTCTTAATTATCAAATATGTTTTATTTTTGTTTATTCTATAACCACTTAATGTATTTGAATGCTTTATATTAATAATAATGTATTAATGATATCAAGCACTCAATTATCTTTTCTTTTTCATATTTGTTAAATTCTCTACTTCTGTGGCATGTATCCAATAATTATTGTTAATATTAATTTTTTGTGTTTCTTGTTCAAGATTTTCTTTTTAAATTTTCTTTATGTTAAGCGTTTTAAAATGTGAAACGAAACTTTTATAGATTCATTTTTTCTCTTGTGTGTTACAAGAATTAATAGAAAAAAAGAGTCAACCAAATGAATTTGTGAAAGCATAAAAAAATAGTAGTATGAATATATTTTTTTGCACTTAGAGGTAGGACTTAAAAAAAACTATAGAAACATTGATTAAAAAAGGGTGCAAAGATAAAATAGAAAAAGGGTTTTGCAAAGGAAAAAAAATGCAAATAAAGAAAAGACGAAATTTTGAGAAAATGGAAGTGAAAGAGAGAGAGTGTGTGACAACAAGAAAGGGCCCACAAAAACACTTGTCAAAAGGAAAGGATGCCCTCACACAACTATTGTTGGTTGTGCCTCACCCATAATAAAATTTTTCAGAGTACTTTCACTTCGATCAACAGTGTTTTGGGAAGCGAGAAGCGAAAAAAATTGACGAGGGCTCGCGAAGCACGTTTTTTTTAAAGTAAAGCGATATTTAGTATAAAAATAAAAAAATATTAAATAATTGAATAGAGGTAATATATTCTTAGATTAAAATTAAATAGATAGTCAATAATCCTCGTAAGTCATAGCATATAAAGCAAAAACATAATTAAATCACAAAAAGATCAAACTTCTATTCTCAACAAAATCCTCAAACTCTTCAAGTGCCATCAACAAGGGTTCTACTTGGCCATCTTCTTCATCAGAGGGATTATCAACAAGGTTTGAACTTGAACCTCTAGATCCTCTTTGTCACGCCTCGAGTCTACACCCTGAATGTGACTGGCACTCGAGAACCATTTCTGATCCCCAAGCTAACCCTTGGCTTGGCTACATGACTTACATGACATTAAACAATATGCAGAAGCTTAAATAGGTGAACAATTGAACATTTAAGAAAGTTATAAAATATTGTCTTTGCAAAATACTAACATGAACCATGAGTTAAAAAGAACATCTTGATAAAACAATGGAAAACATCTACTCAATCTATCTACGAAGCCTCTAACAATGTGAGATGAATGCCGGGACAAGACCCACGACACCTCCTAAAGCTACTAACTAAAATGAAATAGAGTCCTCTGAAAGTAATAAGGAGGCCTCACCAAATGTTGTCTGCGAGTAGATAATGATCTCAACGATTCACCTATTGATGATCCTGAATACCTGTATTGCATCATGAAATGATGCAAATTGAATGACGTCAGCACATTGAATGCACTGGTACATGAAAAGGTTAGAGTAAATAATAATTTGGCTTTGAAGGACTGAAACAACATAACTAGATTAATACATGAATATGAAGTGAAAAAAATATATTTAAGCTTTACAATATAATATGCAATGAAAGCAACATGAAAATAATATACTTTACTTGTGGGGAGTTTCTCTAACCGACAATCATTACCATGAGCCTAGTAATGATACAACGTCTCGCCACACGTTGCAAGGGCCCATCCTATACCTTGCCGGGGTTTAGGATGGTATCGTGACTATGGATCCATCTAATTGGCCTTCTCAGAGGCAGTGAGGAGTCGCATGACGAGTCAATGCTATCCTATCCTACGTTGGCTACGTAGTTTTATGGGACTTTTGAATCATAAGAGACTTTAACCCAACTCGGTGCTCGATACTACTCCCAAAATAATAGATATAACATTATGCTCAATTCACCCATTACAAGGAATGAACTTCTTACTTGGTTGAAATACTATTCAAACATTAGACGTGTTTATCTTCTTGAAAACATGCACTTATGAACTTATCTTTCAAGTCCAATAATTAACATAGGTACATAAGTCCACATTTAGTTATATAAATAGCATTTGAAAACTCTTTAAGTGTTTATGAAATAAAACCTTTGAACTTCCCTCTTAATTTTTCATTGACTTGAAAATGTGAGTTTAAGATTGATGATTAGAATATGCATAAGATCCTTCAATAATTAATAGAGGTTTAGACAGTTGAATATAAGAAGAGAATGACAACTCAACAAGTACGGAACAAGAATAGAGAAGAAACCATTTACTGTGGGTAATATTGGGCGTCCTAGTGGCATGTCGCGCCATGCCCCCTATTTACTGGAGGTTTGATTGGGCATCCTATATATTGGCGCGTCGTGCCAGACCCCATTTACTGGGGGTTTGATTGGGCGTCCTATTGGTGCATCACGCCAGGCCCCCATTTACTGGGGGTCTGATTGGGCGTTCTACTGGTGCGTTGCGCCAGCCCCTGGCGCCTTAGGGTCGCGATGCCCCACCCCAAACCCAAATTTTTGAGGAGTTTTCCTTGTTCAATTCATGGCCTAACCCACTTGAAATCGAATGATTCATTCCCAAACTCATTAGATTTATAAATCCAACGAAATTCATCGAAAACTCCCTCAATTTACACCAAGAACATCACTCATTCACAAAACCCTCACTTTAACAATCCAACATGACTTAATTGATAAAGAATGAAGTAAAACCTTAAGAATTCCTCAAGAACCTATGCATAACGATTTCATGGATGATTTACTGAAAGAAATATGTGTTTGTCGTGAGGATGAACATATCCATCACTATGAGAAACCTCACGAACCTAGAAAGAACCAAGTTCTTGGCGATTTCTTCGAAATCTTAAAGAATTTCTTGAAACTCCTCTTTTCTCCTCTTGAATTTTTTCCCTAGATTTCTTGAACGCTTTAGACTTAGGCGTAAACTGATTTTAATCAGATTTGACCCCTAATATATTACTAAAAATTGTTTTAATCTGATTGGGTAAGGAAAAGACCAAAATATCCCTCATATATTCGGGTAACTTAAGCATAACTTGCCCAAAACTCAAATTGGCTCTTTCAAAATTTGTTCTTTCTATATTTAGCTCTTTCTAAGGCGGGATGTTAAACTCTTTCCTTGCTCCTTAAAGTACTCCCGCTAAAACCATAAATATTCTCCTCAACAACACTTGCCATATCAACATCACCATAAGTGAGACTTTATCATTCGTACACTTCTTCATCTTGGTTATTTTGGGGTGCTCCAGCTAACCATTCATTTTCCTTATCAATACTATCTAACAAAATTGGATCAATGGTATTACGAGCATTATAACGATGCACCAATGTTCTATTATATTTGATGAACACTAGATCATTGAGGCGTTTCAACTCAAGCCTATTTCTCTTTTTACTATGAATCTTCACATAAGTCGTAGAAAGTAATTAATAGGAGGGCTTAAGATAATTAAGATACCATTTAATTTTGTAATAATGTAATATAGTTTCTCACATGTACATATACGCTCCAATTTCTCTCGCAACCGGATGCACTACAAGTTAAACTTTGCACTTTAATAGCAAATTGTTGCAAGTTTGGGACATTGTGACCATATTTCATCCACCATTCAACTGTAGAAGAGTTATTTTAAAAGTTAATGCGTAATAACTTAAAAGTTGAAGCTTTAAACACAATTAAAAGATGAAATTCTCACTTGGTGACCGTAAGGTTCTAGCTCTAATGGCTGATTCAATTCCAAGTAGCCCATCAACTTTCATGTACACACCAAGCTCCTCCCCTGTTTTGCAAACTTTTATCTGGATCATCCTCTCAATACATTTATGATATCCCTGCCACACTTCTTTAGTTAAAGTCTTCATATCATTATTTTTATAATAGAGCCTTGGGTTCAAAATGTGTGCCGCTGCATGCAAAGGTTAATGAAATTGATTTGTCCACCTTGCATCAATGATTTCAAAAACACTCTTATATTTCCTTGTATCATAATTGAATGCCTTTTCAATACTTTCTCTGGCCCTGTCCATGGCTTCATAAATGTGACCCATTGGTGAGTTTTTCTCCCCATCTACCATACAAAGTACATGAACTAAAGGACCACCAACTCTGAGTGCTTGAACAACGTCATTCCAAAAAATATGGACTAGTCTCAGAACTTCTTTCCCAAGAGTTTCCTTTGAATAGACACTCTCATTCCATTCAGTTGACATAAACAAAGTTCTCAATTTTTTCTTTTGCTTTAAACACTATACAAAGTCAATAAAGCTGTTGCGAATCTTGTCTTGACGGACTTTACCAAATATCTTTGCTTTGTGTGTCTCCTCATCATATTCAACAACAGTTCCCTTTAATTGATATAAGAATGTATCTTAACAGCCTTATCAAAATTTGTTCAAAAAAATAGTAGTTAATAAGTAAAGAAAACTAACATGAAGTTTGAACAAGAAAATTAAATATCAAAACTCAAGTTAATTCACCTGTAGAATACGGGACTTCTTTGAAAATATCACCAAACATCAAGCTGATATGCGGAAACACTCCCTTCAACATGTTACCCACTTTTTTGTTTCACTTGCATTATCAGTCATAACTTGTACCACATTTTCCTTGCCTATCTTCATGATAGTGTTCTCAAACAAGTTAAACATCTTATTAGAATCAGTGGAAGAGTCACTAGCATCATAAGATTCAAGGAAAACACTCCCTCTTGGATAATTCATCAAAACATTAATGACCATTTTATCATTCCTTGTTATCCATTTATCCATCATAATAGAACAACCATACGTTTTCCATTGAACCTTATGTTATTCTACAATCTTGTTTGTCTTTTCCACCTCCTTTTTAGAAAAGGAACTCTTACCTCATGATAGGATGGGGGGCTTGGATAATTCACCAAAACATTAATGACCATTTTACCATTCCTTGTTGTCCATTTATCCATCATAATGGAACAACCATACGTTTTCCATTGAACCTTATGTTATTCTACAATCTTGTTTGTCTTTTCCACCTCCTTTTTATAAAAGGAACTCTTACCTCATGATAGGATGGGGGGCTTCATTCCAGGGTCATATTGGGCAACTGCCTTAATGAATTCACCAAAACTTTCGGTGTAATTAACACAATTGAAAGAAAGTCCTGCATCATACATCCACCTAGCAAAAGCAGATAAAACAAGATCCCTCAAAATCTTCCTAGAAGATTCTAAATCAATAAGTCCACCTTTTCTCTTTTTGTTTGGTTTTTGCGAGAAATAGAGATTCATAGGACCCTTGACATTGCTATTGGTGGAAGACCCACTCCCACTACTTGAAGGCATCCTTTGATACTTTGAGGGAGGCCCCATTGACATATTCACTTCATCTTCATCATCATCCATTTAATCACTGTCAACAAGATTAACCATGGATGCTTCATGGTTTATTTGAATTTTAAACTCCATTTTTTTAGTAAATACTCTTTGACCCCTTCCTTCACAGTATCCGGGACCTTCATACATATTTTTACATCTCTATAGCCACTGATAAGATGCTTTTTTGTGATGAAATATTTCACCATTGTATGTCACATCACAAAAAGATATATTTGACTTTTGTGTTACTGCCTATAGGAGTTTCATACGTCCAAGCCGGATCCTTTTTTTGTGACATTTTGAATAAGAAATACAACTTTAAAGTACAAGCAAAAAAAGAAGAAGTGTAACTTAGTAACGAAACAATAAATAAACTAAGTAAAAAAAATAAAGACTGTTAAGAGCAGCAACCAACATACGCCATACACATCACACTGTATAGAAATTCAAATAAAATAGAGCAGCAATAACATTGAAAAAAACAGAGCAGCCAACAATAGAGATTGAAAAAAGTAGAGCAACAATAGAAATTGAAAAACAGAGCAACAATAGAATAAATTGAAAAAACAGAACAGTAATAGAAATTGAAAAAAACAGAGCAACAATAAAAATATAGAAAAAAATATAGCAGCAATCAGAAATAGAAAAAAAAACAGTCGCAAATACAACAACCAAAGAGAAGAAGAGAAGAATAGAGAATAAGAGAACTTACAGCAGCCACAGCAGTCCAAACTCAAAGAAAATATTTTGAAGTCGCGAAAAGAGATATTATGAAGTCGCCAAAATATATTTCAGAAATTAAAACAAAAAACTTACATTTTAAAAAAAAAACTCTAATTAGCACATTTTAAAGTTAAGCGCGCCTTTTCTCGACTTTTCTTTTCTTGCGCTTCTCGCTTCAACTACAGAATCGATCTCTTTTTGAATGTCACCTCGCTTCAGGGAGGAAAAGCACAGGGGTTGCGCTTTGCCTCGCCTCGCCTTGCGCTTAAAGTGAGCTTTTTCTCGCTTTTGATAACAATGCTTTGATGGCGTGCCTTTTTGTTTTCAAATACTCTGAATATCAAACATTAAATATAGGTACAGTTTCAAGAATAAGTGGCACATGTATTCATCCAATTGATAATGAATATCTCATCAGAGAAAATGAGTAATGCTTTAATCTTTGAAGCCTAGAAATATAAAGACATAAGCATAAAAATATGCAAATAACTAATAAATAGTAGATCTGGCTCCATGTAATTAGTCTTTACTATTTCTCTTTGTTAGCAAATTTTTGAGGTTTCAAAACATATCATTAATGTTGAGGAGTACAACAAAATTAATTTTTAAAAAATAAATAACATTTTAACTACAAAGTCAATCACACTAATATGAAATTTAAAACCGATAAGATAATCTCATTGCATATCAAAGAGAAATCTGAGAATGAGTGCAATGTGTTTTCATTTTGGTAACATGCTGGGACGGTGCCTTTTGGTAAAGGACTACTTCCACCATTTAACAATTCATGATTTTCTGGTATCATCACTTCACTAATGTGAAAGATTTGATATTAGCTACATTAAGTTAGACGACTTATTGTTGACAGTGGTAATTTGAGATAAATGATATATATGTAGTGTTTTGTTAGAGTGGATGGTATTTTACTGACTAGCTAGATGTATTATAGTTTGGGACTTACATAGTTTTAGAAGGCATAAGTAATTGTTGAACTATTAAATTTGTGTAATTATAACAATAGTTAATTGTTGAACTATTAAATTTGTGTAATTATAACAATAGTTGAAGTACAGTAAACTCCTACTCACGAACGTTCGAAAATTGATTTTTCCCTTCTTATTCTTCTCACTTCATTCTTTTTTTTTTCTTTGTCAAGTTCACGTTTTTGGTAGCAACAATCTGTTAGGTATTTTATTTCCAGCTCTTTTATTGTGCATTTTCTGCTTTTTGAGTAGTTTATTGTAAAATTTTGCACTTTTTTATGCTCCTAATTTCTTCTTAGCAAGCTAGGATGCTCATTATATTTCTTATGCACTTATTTAGTAGCCCAATTATATGCCGAGAAGAATTTTCTAACAATTAAGTTTAAATGAACGTGTTTATAAGTGAAAATCGTAAGTTATTAGATTGAGGCATTGTAGTGAGCATGCTAGCAAGTCAATATTATTCCACTTGAAGTTGTTTTCTGATGCACATATACACATCTTCAAACTGATAAGTGATGACTTTTCTTGTATACTAGCCATCACATTTTCGCATTTATAGTCGGTGATTTTAAAATGAATTTATGTTTGGAGTACAATTAAGATGAATCTTACATACACATAACTATAAACTTTTTGACATCATTAATTGTTATATATGAACTTCTATTGCTGCCCATAATGCGTTACAATCCGCACATAATAATATTTCTTACAACTCGAACAAAATAACTTTCATTTGACATTGAAAATAAAATATTTTTTTACTTGTAGTCGACATATATCCAATTGAATGGTCACGTGATTGCCTTCTCATCACTTTAGAACTTAAATTTTTCCATTTCAAATGATTACTGCTAGAAGGTATTTGTATCAGGGATGAAATTGAAGAACCTGATTTATGGCCGAGCATGAAAATATAGTTGCGCATGATATTGACCAACAAATGACTCAAAGTAACAATGTTGGTTCGCTTCTCGGTCACATGATCGAGAAATGCAAGTTCAACGTGAGGAATTTGTCTGTACTATGTGAGAAGATTATATTAAAGACTAGTACACTACAATTTATGTTCAACTTTTTTTATTGAATTAAAGTTAGATGAAACAATTACTTAAGTGGAGAACAAATAGCTTTGTAATAATTTATTATGCGATTTTATAAATTTTTATTTATTTGGTAAGATTGAATAAACAATTGGGGCTATTTTAATAGTTTTACAACTTATGAGATTCTTATGTTTATGAGAAAATATACAACACAAAAATTCCATATCGCATGGCCAAACGGGCCCTTAATATGCATATTTGATACGTCAAACTGTGGTGGTGGGTAATTTTCTTTATAAAATATGTTCACTATATTTAAATTTTGAACTTGATAATCAAATGTTGACTTTCATGTATATTGCCTACATTTGTATATGTAATATTAGGTTTCCGGTGTGCAGATCTCGAAGACCTCATATAGTGTTGCACGACGACTACAAACACAACTCAAGATTCTACAATTTTCAAGATTAAGGGGGTAAAATATTTCTTGTAGTTCAGTTAGGCATTGTTTGTGTTACTTTGTTTTGGATATGTAAAATGGCTATATAACCTATGAAAGTGTTCTCCAATATAATCATTAAGTACTTATTCAACAAATTTCTGCGTCAATAGAGCTAAAAATGATTATAGTTTGTTTATCTTCAAGCATCCACTGCTTTAAAGCGTAAAATATTGGTCCTGTGCTAAGCACGAACAATGCACCTCTAGTATAACATAAACTCATTTCATGGATTTACATTAAAGTAGATTATAGTCTAAAAAGACTAGTTTATTGATGAATAAAGATAGATTTACATGATCAACAAATGTTTGATCTTATAAAAATTATTACTCCAACCAAATATCAAAAACATGATCAGAATATAAGCAGAATGATGAGCAACATATATTTGTATACAAATTCATTAGTTAAAGGATGTGACAAAAAGATAATTATCTATATTTTGTAATAGAAGTGTTTGTAATACACACACGCACAAACACACACATATATATATGTGCTAGGATTGATTTGTTGGTATCAAACTACAAAGAGAACCTTCTTTTGTTATTTTTTAATTACTAAATTCATATAATTTCTTCCTACTTTTGATCAATGTCGAAAGTAAATCCTTCACTCCAGCCACAATACAATTAACACTATCAATTTCACAATATATCACTGCCACGACCAGATTCAGCAAATGCTCCTGATCAAGTTCCCTTCGAAGATATTCTTTGAGGTCACAAATTAAGGATTTATACATATGAGATGTTCATATTTGTAGTCGTGTGGCAAACTCTCCCTCTCTAATCCTCCCACATAATACAAAGTTCTGCCACACTAGTGTTGTCGTCTTAGTTGTGCGGACTCTTCACTTTTAATGCATGGATCGATGCTTCAAAAATACACTACTTTGGGCCAAATCTAGCATGCACCCGTTGATATTTTTGAAGAGCCCGAGCAACATAGCTTGTCGTTGACAAAAGAGGAGGAGTAAATTTTACATAATGTTCCTACAGACAACAAACGATATTGCATTTATATCAAACTAGGCAGATACATAGGACATAATGCTCTTCGAGTTTGGAGTTGATAAGATTGTCATTGTATATGACTCTACCGATAATTCTACTTCCATGTTTGGTTCAGTCTGTAGTTTGTGGAGTCTTCCGCAGTTGGGGACTTCTGATAACGCTCAAATTATACGTCATACAACTCAATGAGTAGGCAATTGTTAGTAATATAATAATCCAACGTATGAGGTCGGGGTCAAATCTAAGGGTGTGCGAAAACTGAACCGAAAAATATTATTGGGTCATTGCTATTGGGTTAACGGATTTTTAATTGTTTTATAAAAAACATTATTGGGTTATCGGTTTTTAGTAATGGGTTATTGGGTAAACCGATAACCCATTAAGACGATATTAAGTACTATACCCTTCATAAATATTAAATATTAATAATTTAACATAACTAGACACTATATCAATACTATACACTATGGTCTACACAATTCACACGTCATAGTACTTCTACTTCACATAAGAAATTCCATATTATGTTTTGTTTGTAACATGTTATTGTAGCCTTCGTACTACATCTACTCTTATTCGTGCAATTTCTGATTATATTTCTTGTTTCACTATATCAAAACATTAACAACTGATTTGTTTGTCTCACTGTATCGTGCCAAATAGTTAGAGAAGTGAGAAATCATATTTTTATTTTCTGAGTATTTTCTTATTGGATAAACCGAAATCGAACCGTTAATGACCAAAAACCGATAAATCGAAAACTGATAAAGAATATCTTATTGGTTTGTTATTGGTTTAGCGTATTTAAAAATCGAAAACCAATAAACCGAACCGATAATACATAAAACCAAACCGGACCGACCGCACACCCCTAGTTGAATCCCACAGAAAATAATGTGCCGGTAATTGAAAAGATAAAGAATTACAAGCTATTAGTTTGAATAAAAACGAACAATACACAATTATAATATCAAGAGTTTGGTAACAATCAACAATAGGAGGGAAAGGAAACAAGGGTAAAGGCCTTTTCAAGCAAGGGATCAAAGGGAATGAGAAGCTCATTTACATTCAAACTATTCATTGCAATTTAATATCACGCAGATTCATTAATTATGGGTAAAATTATATATACATTGGAACCTAAATGATTTACCTACTTCTTTCGAACATAAGCATATATTTCTCACCTAGCTCTTTCAAACCTAGTTAAGTAGCTATCATAATTAGTCCAATTCTATGCATCGCAACAATCCACTATCTTCTAGCTAGAATCTAAATGGTGGTTACACCTCAAATTGAGTACCTATAAAAAATTCTCAACCTCAATTGACTCTTCCAAGCTCAATCAAAGTATATGGGCAAGTCCAAGGAGTGATCAATTTCATTAGGAAAAGAATTTAAACATAAAATTGATTAGATAATCAGATACATATTTCATAAATGAGAAGCATTCAATCAATTACAAAATCAAAAGAATAAAATCATCAACCCAACAATTGTCTATTTCTAGTACAAAACACAAATTCTCTATTAATCAATTATACCCATAACTCAAGCAATACAAAGCAAGGAAGTGAAGAAAGAGTGAAAATTGCTACAATGAAGTTTTCAATCTTCGAACCCAAAGGAGAGTTGTGAGGAAAGTTGTTATCCAAGCTTAAAATCCTAAGCTAAGAACCCTAGAAATTTGGATACAATCAATAATCCCTCTCAAAAATGTTTTCTCATGAGTCTATATAGAGTTTTGGGGATCAAAATAGTCGACTTTCGAAACTGTCAGTCTGCTCTGTACGCATGAAAAATAACTTTTCACATTCGTAGAGAGTGGCCCGCGTTTGCGGGACTGCATTGATTGGAACGATACCTTCACGTGCCAATGGGGAGAGTTTGCGGTCAAATTTTGACCTCATCACCACATTCTATAGTTGGAATGAGAAAGTTTAGTCGAAAATTTGTGAAAAATGGACTTGTAAGGACAAGTTCAAGGAAGGTGAAAGGGTCCATGGTCAGTGGATCCAACCTGGAACCCGAATTTTGTGAAAAATATCCTAAGACAATGATCTACAGATGGGTTCAAGGAAGGTGGAAGGGTCCACAGTGAGTGAACCTATCCTTAAACATGAGCCTTGTGAAAAATATTCTAAGACAAAGGTGTAAGGAAGGGTTCAAAGACTATGGAAGGGTCCACAACGAGTGAACATATCCTTGAACCCGAGCCTTGTGAAAAATATTATAAGACAATGGTCTAAGAAAGGGTTTAAGGATGGTGGTAGGGTCCACAATTAGTGAACCCATTATTGAACCCGCGCCTTGTGAAAATTATTCTAAGAAAATGATTCACGGACAGGTTCAAAGCAGTAGAAGGGTCCACAGATGGTAGACCCGTCCATGGAAATTGACTTAGTAAATCCCAGACGCCCTTCTGGTTCACGATAGCCTTCACGGAAGGTGAAACGATTAGTGGTCCATGAAAGACTTCCGTAGAGGGTGTTTCGACAATTTTTAAGTCAGGGCTATAAGGATTTTTTATAGGCATTTAATACCTAAACTATGTGGTTTTGACCCTAATTCTAATCCCTATATAAGATTTCTAAGTCCTAAAATTACCCATTCTAAATTCATTCTCCTAATTTCCAAATCCCAACCAAATTCATCCTCCCCAACTCTCTCTCAAGCTAAGGAAAAAGAAGCTAGGGTTTAAATTCAAAGTTTTAAATTCACCATTTCTTTTGACCTTTAATTATCAAGGTATGTGGAATTTCACCATTGGATCTTATTCATCCAATTGATCCCAAAGAATTTTTAAGTTTCTAATTAAATTTCTCCTAAATTGCTTAGGGTTTCATGTGATCTTCATAGGTTTAATTGTTCAATTTCAATCTTTCTATGCATGTCTTGATTAAACTACATGATTTCCTATTGATTCCTACAAGACGCATGCATTATTCATGATTTTGACTATGAATTTATGAAGATATGAGTTTATGAAGAAAGCTATGAATTTGTGAATGATGATTTATGAAAAGATGTTTTATGATATAAAGGTTGCTTTCAAGATAAGCATCAATGAAATGGTGATACAATTTCTCACATTGAAAAATCATGAATGGTGAAAGGTCCTCTCATATATGGTTTAAGGAGCTACTCTATAATGATTTAAGTGTGGATTAGTAACTAAATTGTGTTTTTCTATGTATATGTTTATAAAATTGACTATTTCGTTGGGATTTAACTTAGCACCAAGAGAACTTTGAGGTGGAGGCTCAAATATGATAGTCTCTAGTAGCAACCTCTAGTTCCAAACTATGTGCCCCTGTAGGATTGCATTAAATGTCCTAGCTAGTGGATCCACATATAGCATATTACATGATACATAGTTCTACCTTGGCAAGTAGGCTCTCATTTCTCGACGTGGAGGTTACATCGGTTTCCATGTATAGCTCGTATAGTCTATTGTCAGTTAAAGGTAATGTCCAGCAAAATGAACTAAGTTACTTTCTTATGTTTTATGAAGCTTTTCTTATGTTTTAAGATGTATTGACCATGTCCATGATTATGATCATTCTTTAAAAGACTTTTACTATGTTTATCTTGGCCATGCATATCATGGTCTCTATTATGTCCCTTTATGATCATGTTTCATGTTTTATTTCATTTTCCTCATACTTAGTACATTTCATGTACTAATGCATACATGTGCCTACATTGTTTCACAAATGTAGGGCTTAACGACTCCTCTGCCTCAGTTCGTGGCTAGTACATCATTAGAGACTTTTGAAGACTTGGTGGGTCCTCATACTTTGAGGACGATGTCACCTTTATTACTTTCTTATGTCTTTACTTTCAGATGTTGTATGTGGTGTATGGATTCTGTCCTGACCACTCCTTTTGATGTAATAGATGGCTTGTCAAGACTATGTTAGATATCTGTTTTGAAATGTTAAACACATTTTTGATATAAAATGTTTTACTTTTGTCTATTACTATGTGTATATGTATGTCAAGTGGCTTGTGTAGGGCCTTTCGAGGTCTTATACGACATGTCACGTGTAGGGTGTACTTTGGGTTGTGACACGTTCGCGGGTGATTTGTGCCTTTTTGCATTTCTTTGTTGACCCAGACTCCGCATTCACATGTCAGCTGACCGCGTTCGCGGAGAACAATTTCTCTGCCAGATTTGACTTTTTTCAATTTTTGTTTTCTTTTTGCCTCAACTTCACTTGATTTCTTCAATTACCTTCTAAATCAACTCTTCACTCCCTTTTTCTATAAACATGAAGAAAATCACATCAAATGCACCCATTCTCTCCTAAACAAGTCAAAAACATAAGCTTAAAGATAATATAAGTTGGTAAAAATACCCACTTATCAACTTCATGGATAAGAAGATAGTTAGGTCTAAGATTTTATGTGAGGGTCGTTATTGGTTGTTGGGTGTCATGTCTCAGCACATTTATTTCTTTCATTCTAGACAACATAGGCTTATTTTATACAGAAGTATGCATTACATGGATTTCTTTTATCATTTTGTCTAGTTTGGTGTCGAACCATTTATTTACATGCTTATGTTTCAGCTTTCGCTTCAGTTTCTTATGATATGTTATGCCAAGGATTAGCTTGGGGCAATTTGTGGTTTTCAAGTGTTGTGTCTTGACTTAGATGTTGACTCGGATCGTGACAGTTATCAATTTCTAGACATGCTAAATCACTAAAGAATCATTAAAATATCAATTATCAGTTTATCAATTACTGATAATTATCGGTTTAATCGTTAAGATTTCACACACAAAAAATAAATTATTGATAATCACTTAAAAACAAAGTGACAAACCAAATGAACCATACACATGAATTGATACTTGCTCAAAAGCGAACACTAACAACTTGTAGAATAACCAAGAGTTTGAGATAGTTAACTATGAAAGTACGAAACTAAACCCTAAGTCAAAGACTTTATATATTGAATGATATAAATAAAGTTTATTAATTTACTATTCGATTATCGGTTAACCCGTTAAGAAAAAAATCTCAAATTATTAAGAACCGATAACGCGATATAAAAATAAATCAAAACACTTATCAAAACTGTTAAATCAATAATCCATTACTGATAAATCCATAAACTTTTATCGATTTGAATTATTGGTCAGAGTTCGATTTTGAGAAGCTCTAACTCCCACTATTCACTTTTACTTATTCACAATGAATTTTGAACACCATTTAAGAAATAATAAATGATATATATATATATATATATATATTCTATCATGTTACTCATATTAATTGATGTATATTTTCGAATGACTTATTATTATTAGGGCCAAAGTCATCTGCGGCCCCTCAAAGTTGTCCTCATTATTCATTTAGACACTTCAACTACACCTAGTACCTATTGAACACCTCTACCATCCCAAATTTGAATCGTCTAAGCATTTTTTGCCTACATGGCAAATCGTTTGTGAGTCACGCAAATGGGGCGCGTGAATTATTTTTTCTCCAATATTTTAACGTTAAAAGATTTATCTTTTAAAATAAAAATAAAAATTAGCCTCTCTTCTTCTTCTTCTTTGACTCAACCACCATTGCAACCACCTTCTCACCATCGTAATCACCGGTGTCCCACCATTAAAGATCATTCCCCTTCTTTCTCGAGCTGCAATCATTCTTCTTCTCCACGCCACCTTATTTTTTATCAGATCTGCCGTCACCATATCCACACTTCTCCTTTCCTTTCTTTCTTTGATCATCTTCTTCCCCTTTTTTTTGCAGACCATCATCTTCTTTCCCTATTTTTTCAGGCCATCATTTTCTTTCTCCTTTTTAACCAGCCATTAACCCACCTCCCACCATTGACACCACCTCATTTTTCTCCAAATCTATCGTCATCAATATCTTTCTTTTTAGCCTTTCAAACAATCAATCACAAATTTTAATTTGTTCATCGAAAAACACTGCCACCACACATCTCTTTCTTTCTGCCAAATCAACTCAAACATGAATCGAATCTAAGCTTAAAAACAAAAATAAATAAAAAAAAAGAAGTAGAAAAATTTAGGAGATTTAAGCTTTTTTTTTAAAAAAAGGGGAAGAAGATGAAGTGGGGGGAGTGGGCAGGTCAGAGTCGGAGGCGGCACATACATAGTTTAGGATTTTAGTTTATTTTTTTAATTATAATTATTTTGGAGCCCAAAAGACACATGGCTTCTTTTTAAGACACGTGGCTTCTTTTAATTAGTTAGTTTGCCATGTCATGGCAAGTGCATCACACACTCTTGACATTTTTTTGCTGATTATCAAAATGTGTCTAATAGGAACAATTTTTGTATAGGTAAAAGTGTTCAATAGGTAAAAGGTTGAATTGAAATGTCTAAGTGAAATATGCGGACAACTTTAAGGAGCCGTAGATGACTTTGGCCTATTATTAGTGATAATTTGTGTAAATTATTGTTTATTCTTGAATTGTGTAGAACATGGTCCATGGAACTAAAGGTGGACCTTCACTTTCAACCCTTTTTTCAGCCTCGACTCTTCGCGTCTCCTTCTCCCCTCCACCATTAACAAACCCAGCAACCCAACCCCTCTTTTTATCTTCAAACTTCAAAAACCCTAAAACTTCATCACTCTAAATCTCCCTTAAACCCTTTAACCAAAAAGCCCTAAACTTTACCCCAATTTTTCTAATACCAACAATCATACACACTACACTACTTCATTATACCAAAGACTCAAAACGTTCTTGCTGCTATACAAACTTCTTTTGACTTTTAGGATCTTTGTGGATCCATTTTCTTTTTTGGGTCTTTGGAAAATCTTGCCCCCTCAAAAATGGCTGCAAATCGGAGAAAGGTTGGAGATGATCGGTTTTATAGCCCACCGGCGATGAGGAAGCAGCAAAAAATGCAAGCCAAGTCAAGAATTGAAGCGGAGAGTCGAACTGAGTCTGATGACGGAGCATCGTCAACGGCGTCGTTTTCATCTATTCGAATTGAGAATTTGACGAATTTCGATCGGTTCTTGGAGCATACCACTCCTAAGGTCCCCGCTCAAGTTTTTCCCAAGGTATCACTATTTGTTATTTAATCTTACAGTCTTATCCTATTGGGCATTAAGTTATAGATGTTTGGAGAAACTATGTCTTGATGTAAAAGTTGCTGCATTTTAGGTTTTCAGTGTTTGTATTATGACAATGTCAATGAGAAGAACTGTAAACGGTAATCTGTTCCTCATATACTTGGGGAATGGGGCAATTTTGTAACCCTGAACCCTGCTTCCACGGGATAGAGTCTAGACAATATTTTCAGAAACTGGACCTAGTTTCATGTGGTTATGACTTATGCATATGCCTGTTTTTAGATACTTGGTCGTATCGTGTGTGTAAACCATATGAATGGATCAGGTGTTGGAGTGCAATGGTTTGCTACTCGCTTCTCCCATTTCCATGGATAACCTGGTTGTATAATGTGTTTATGAAAATCCAGATTTCTGCTAATTTTATGCTCATTTCTTCCTTAATCATACAAGTGAACAATGGCTCAGCAATTGTCTCCTTGGCTTGGTTATTTGAATGCCTTCTTGTAATTAAGATATAATCTCCTCATTTGTTCAGTGGCTTATTCATATTGCAACAAAGCAGAAGTTTGTGGATAATCAGTTTGAATCCTTTGATCTCCTGATACTCAAGTTAATCCAGTGCATTTGCATATATGCAGACAATCATGAGAGGGATGAGGAATCTTGACAATGATTCCTATCCATACTTCGTCTTGGGTGACCTTTGGGAGTCTTTTGGGGAATGGAGTGCATATGGAGCAGGAGTTCCTCTGGTTTTAAATCAGAGTGATTGTGTTGTCCAGTATTATGTGCCATATTTGTCTGGGATTCAACTTTATACAGACCCTTCGAGGCCCTCCATCAAGCAAAGGTAAGCTTGTTATGTGCACTTTCTGCCTATTTGCAGATGATAAAACTAGTAATTTTTCATGCATATTGGTCTTTGAACGAATTCATGTGTGGCTGTTTGTGTGACACTGAAAGAATTGTTGAAGAGTTTCCAGAATAATGTGTCTGATTTGTTATTATTGTTTAAAGTAAAGATGCATTCTCCATTATGTAATAAATGCAAACCACCTTATCAGAAGTATGTGGTAAATGTTACCAGTTCTGGCTGAATCACAATTGTCCTCGTAAATTTCACTTCAGTTGTGAGGATGGTGATTTTAGTCTAGATTCTGGTTAGCTTGGGGTTTGTTAATGTTAAATTTTATTTTCTTTTCTTTTCTAAGCTTGAATGTAATTCATTCTGTAGAAGTCCAAGGTTAATGAGAAGTAGATATCTGTACCTCATGGGCCTGCCCCTGCCACTCAATCAAAGTTGAATGTGCACCTTCTTCCATGTGTTATATTGTAGGATATAGGTTTTCTATGGTTGGTCATGGAAGCCATATTCTTAATTATAAATTTTGTTATTGAAGTGCCTCAGGTTTTTCATAAATGAACTCTGAGCTCATGTATTGCAGAAAGAGTGACCTTAAAAAATGTTGGAGTGAACATATTCAACAAGGTTATTAAGTCTTCTCTTATTGATATGGCCTTGCACAGGCACAAGGTGTGGCATCAAATGTGCATGTATTGTCCTTAAAGTTGAATTCTGTTTTTGATTAGTTTCTTGGCCTTTACTCCTTTGAAGTTCTTATTTTACTCCTTGCTTGAAGACGGAGGTAACAAAATGCCTCAAGGCTATTAACATTTTAATTGTGCTGCTCATCTCACCTACCAAGTGAAAACTAGGTTGAAGTAAGAGCTATCTTCTTTAATAATTGAACTATACAGACTGATCTGTTCTCTTAATAGTGAGTTCATTTCAATTGATTGGTGCCTTTGCCTGTGAATAATTGGTATGTTTTAGCTGCATTTTCTTTCAAATAATAATCTTGGGCTTAAATTTTTCCAGGAGACCAGGTGAAGAAAGTGATGCTGATTCTCTCAAGGAGACAACAAGTAGTGATGACAGTAGTGAATACGGAGCTGGAGCTTCAAGGGTAGCCAATAAAGTTCATGGAAGTTGGAATCAGCAGAATATAGTTGCATCAACTATTGATGGAATCAAGCATCTCTCCCTAAAAAAGGATCCTTTGTTAGAATCTTCAGGAGATGAGAATGAGATGGGGAGTCCTGGTCTCCTTGTATTTGAATATTTTGAGCGAAATCAACCATATGGTCGTGAACCTTTAGCTGATAAGGCAAGTCTTTTATTTCCAAACAGAAGTTTGTCTGTCTTCCATTTATTTGTGTCATAGCATTTACATTCTTTTGCCCTTACAACTGCAGATTTCAGGGCTTGCATATAAATTTCCAGAACTGAAGACGTATAAGAGCTGTGATCTGACTGCTGCAAGTTGGATTTCTGTTGCTTGGTACGATTTTCTCCTTTCAGCTTTGACTGAACAAATACTCATGTAAACTCACGTGTTGATACTAAATTGTTTTTTCCTTTCCATTATGAAGGTATCCCATTTATAGGATACCAACAGGACCAACATTGCAAAATCTTGATGCTTGCTTTCTGACATACCATTCCCTCTCAACACCTTCTGGTGGTGGTATGTCTTTCATCCTATTTCTTCTCTATTTCTGATCAATTCAATGTCAAAACAAGCCAGTTGATTGTTCTTGAAATTGCTTACTATGTATTGCTTACACTTTTGCAGTTCCTAGGACTGACTGGCCTCAACAGCATGGCACAACTACTAGTAAAGGCATCGTTGATGCTGGTATGCCCGCCAAGCTACCTCTCCCAATCTTTGGGCTGGCCTCTTACAAATTCCAACTATCATTTTGGTTCCCTGATGGAGTTAATGAATGTCAGAAGGCCAACTCTCTGTTACGAGCTGCTGGCAATTGGCTCCGGCTTTTGCAAGTTAATCACCCTGACTATAGTTTTTTTGAGTCGCATAATTCGTATCGAAGGTGAAGCTTGTCTTATTTTCTTTTAAGCATAACATCCTGAGATGTTCGTCCGGCTGTACAAGCTTGTCACTGGGTATAGCAAAACTAGACTTGAAAGTAGCCTTCTGTTTACACAATACAAGCTTTTGTACTTTTATTAGTTACCGTTAGATGCATGAGTGGTAAGGTACCCGGCAGGGCCAAGAGTGACTATGAAGGTTATCATCTTCACTGTTTCCTATAGCACCTTGTATACATTGGAGCTTCCTGAATCGACAGTGAGTTCCTGGATATGATGTTCTGATGACAGTCGCTTTGTCAAGCTTGCTCTATTTCGACTTACACTCAAGTTAATATTGATTGAAAAATAGGTTGATTTTGTGTATAAATGAATGGTCTGTAATACCCTCTAATATAATATCACCTTACAGTATATGACTTTGTATATTGCTATGTTTTCAGAGTCGGACTGAGCTTACTACTATACTCCGACTGATAGGATGACTTTTAATTAAAAAAACACACTAGATCGACCTCAGCGTATCGAATATGCATATTCTTGCTTTGGTATATTACTATTTCCTATATATCTAAAAAGTGCAATCACTGCTATTCCTCAATTTATGTGATATAGCTTGACTTGATAAAGAGTTTATGAATGAAAGATTTTTGAAATTTGTAATTTTATGCTTGTCATGAAATGTTTTCAAATACTCGTTTGTTAGATGGAATAAGTTTCTTTTTAAAATAGTAGTAATAATTTGGCTGTATTTTCTTTTGCTTCAACTATTGTATAATACATGACTTCTGGAATCATACATCTGAGAAGCAAAGTTACACCAAATGGGTCTTCAAATCTATTCAGTCCTCCCAACATCTCCATCTTTGAACTTCTCGTCCATTTTCTAGGCCACGATTAACCTCACTAGAAAGTGCAGTTGGTTAGCCACCAACGTATCTTTTATATCACCTATCACATAGTCCTGTAACGTGAAGATTACTGGTGGCCAACAAGTGTTGCTGCAAACCCCTCATTAGGTTACCTGCTGAATTATGAAAGAGTTGTGCAGGTTACGTCAGAAAATTCGATGTTGTGGCTCAAACTTCAGAATGTCCTACCTTTTCTCTAACTTTGTTTCCCAGAACAGGTCTTTTGCTTGTGGAGTCCATGCCAATGCAATTTTAGCTGTACATAACAGCAATGGTTCGCTAGCTGCTTCAACGCTTGATAATTTTAGTGAAACTAGCTATATACTCATATATGTTTCGTGTTGCTTCACACAGTTAAATTGGAATATATATTAGCATGTTGCTACATTGAAGACGGAAAACTAATGTAGTCTTTAATATACACATAAGTAGGACTTCTACGAGTTCCCTCCTCTTCCCCTAACTACTACACAGAATGGCAGCATCCTCTTCACATTTAGATGTCGTCTTCAAGAAAGGTGGATAGCAGTAGCCCTTGCACAAACTTACTCTTCCTGGCCTTCTCCTCTTGGTCTTTGTCAGATAGCGGAGATTGCTGAACATTTCTGTTCAAAGAAGAACAAAATCAACAACCTTGAACAGAGGTAAATACAAACGGGACCAAAGAGGAAAGTCAGAAGTCCAAAACAAGCGCTAATAAACAAAAGTCGCAGCCACACACACACACACACATATATATATATATATTGACAATGATGAGCAACTTCTACAGCTGACAATTCCCCCTCAACCTCCTTCCATCCCTCCCAGGAAAACAATGACTTATATGTAACAGAAGAGACTAGCACAAACAAAAGACCATGGCCTTGGCAGTTACATTAGTTTCCTTTTGTCAAGTATCTGCAAGAGTACTTTAACCCTATTGACAAAGAAAAACTAGCATACAACATGTAGATGATGTATGTATTTTGTAATAGCTCATCAAATTTGCATATCTATGCGATCGGCGAAATAAGGTCTAATCAGATTTGCCACTCAAACATAAAATCAAAGAGACACGAACCAAGAAACTCCTGGGAACTAGGGTAATACACATAGGAATAGGCATTTGAGAGGAAGAAAATAAAAAAGAAATAGAAACAAAAGTAGTGAGGGTGTCCCTTACCTTTCAGATGAGTTCTCAAGAGTGCTTTCTTTTTTTGAGCTTTGCTTAATAGAAGATAAAGGTTGAACATCAGGAATTTCATTAGCCAAAGGTGTATTGTGAATGAATGAAGATAACAAGGGATCTGGATCTGTAGTGGAGGAAGAAACCAAACGAGAGGATCCCCCGAGGATGGACTGCAAACTCCCTTCCCTTAGCTCTCTTCTTAAAATAGAGAGCGCTGAAGTACCACCTCTTCGAAATCTTCTCCTACGCTGCACCTGTAATGCAGTCAATGATAAATACCATGCATCTGTAGACCAATAGTAAAACTAATTGAAAACTGACATTAAAGCTTTACAAGCATTCTGATATGATGCACATTTTGTACTGAAGCAAACCCAAAAAGAAGACCAAGATCAAAGCTCATGAAAATAACTGATGGAAGATAATAAAAAAGGATACCTTTAAAATATTTCCATGTTGCTGAGTAATATGACCAACCAAATCCATTCCAACCCTTTTTGCACAAACCGGGCATATCTGCATATAAAGACACATGTTATCTAACATCACCAAAAATCTTGATAGAATGGTTGGTGCTCTTCAACTTTCAACACCCTGATCACTTGCCAGTGATGCAACTGACAAGCTAGTAGCATAAAGTGTCCAGATATTCAGATTTAGTAGAAACAAAAGTTATACAAACATAAAGTGATTTAATTAATTAAATAATCATTAAAAAAATAATTACTCTCTATCTGATTCTAGCACGTGTAATCAAAATCTAAATTTCTAGTTCTAAGCTTAATATCATACTCAGTTTAATGATGCTGAGTTTTCGACTAAAAAAAAGGTTACGTGTAAAAAACACAGTATCTTTGTCATTTGTCAATACAGAAGGGTAACAAGAATGAAACTAAACATAATATAGACAACACATGAAATAGATTTTGTTTGTTGAAAAAATATTGTTCTGAAACTATTCTGCGTAACATTTTCAGATACAATCCCTAAAATACAAGAACTACTGTTTGAATTGAGTAACATTTTTTCCTCAAAAAAGAGAATTGGAAAAAAGAAATAGTTAATTTGCTACTTAGCAAGTGCTGGTGAAGAATTGGTTATAGATTTGGCAATTCATCAAAATCCCTTTCTGATATTCAGCACATATTCATGAAAGCCGCAAATCATGTCACAATCCAAACAAGTAACTTTTTGAACCTTAGCCACTGACACACCAGATACACTTTGCATTCTTCTGGGAGTGGCCCGAGAACACCTTAGGGTCTCTGCTCACTTAAGTGACTGAATATTTTTTCCATTTTCTGGTTAGTGAACTACACAGTTTTTTCAACCCTATAGTCAGCAGATAAGGCACTTTTTCATTAGCTGACTCTTGTAGTTTTGGAAAATTTATGAACATGGACAAGGAAACTAAATTAAACATATATTTTAAGCTAAAAATCCATAAAACAAACACAGCAATGAAAAGCCATTAGCAGAAACTGGAGATTTGCAAAATTGACAAAGAGTAGCAAAGCTACAACATCATTCTTTTATTTGTAATCAAGAAATCTCTGAGAGCTATTGGCACACAGTTTGAAAAACACTAGTGAATGAGTCCGTTGCTCTACCATTCTCCACCTAAATACGAGGCATTTGTATACGGCAAGATTTGAAGCCGTGACATGCGTCTAAACCATACTAGACCAAAGTCCTGGGGGTCACTACCACAACTTTTTTTGAAATAGAAATATTTTGTTAAAATGCAATGGGGGTCACTACCATAACATTTTCTTCTTCATTAAAAAAAAAGGGAGATAGAGCTGACTGAAGGAGTAAACAAGGGGTATCCAAACAGAGTATTCTTTCAAATTTCCCCTTATTCTTTATTTCGACAAGAAGGCGAATGGTATGCACAGCCTCCCAAAAGTGAATAAATTCCCCCTCCCCGCTGTATGCTATAGCCTCCTCGTTCCTCCTATCAACATAATTGCCACCTCTCCTATGTCAAGAGAGAACAACGAAGGCTGAGCTTCTGCAATTCGGAATTGTCAAGGAAAGAAACCTCAGATATGATAATCCTAATGAATAACCTGGATATGGCTCCACTTGCCTTTTTCTTTATGAAATGCTCTTCCAAAGTCTTTTCTTCTTATTTAGATGTGTCTGTTAGCTTGGGAGTTGGAAAAAAAAAGGTGTTACCATGTTAATACTTTATATTCATTAAGTTGAGACTTAACATTAGATGTAAACCAAGAGTCTTCATCTACCCCATCAATCATCATATCCCATAACTTGGGCCCTAAATCCCAAATTCATCTGGCACTTTAATTTATTGAAGATGAAGTTGACTATCAACTAACAGAAATAAAACATTCATTTCAAGGTTTGCTAGTACTCAAACTGCTGCAAGAAGTCAGAAATGCTAAAGGTTAACTTTCCATTCGTTCAATATTACCTCAAACCGGAAGCTCCAAAAGTTGAAAAGCAGAAATTTAGAGAGGGGTCAGAGAAAGATCATTTGCTTACCTTTTTTCTTTTTCAGAGAAGAAGGTAGTGATGTCTAACAATCAAACAGAAGAAGACAGTTTGGGGAGAAACAAGTAGAGGACCTTTTTATATTTTTTCTAATTCTACTAGTATTGTATGAACTATCACAATACTAGAAGAATGAAAAGACATTAGCAGCTTACATTTCAAATTTATTTTTGCTGGGAGCGTTGTACAGTGACTACCTGCTCGATCAATTTAAATGGAACTTCCGCAAGTTTGTGAAGATAGATTCTTATCACTCAGCTTCATGGTTGATCCAGATGTTATAGAAATTTATCTTTAAAATTGAACAAGGGGAGCAGGTGATCAGCCGAAACCACTGTGCAATGTAGCACCAGTGTTACTTGCACATAATGCTTCTGATATTTTGGTACATGAATTACAAATTTATATATCTCCATAATTTGCAGGAGAGAAACCAACAACTATATTTTTTTAACACAGCTAAGGGGAACAGAAAACTATTTCACTTCACTACTTTGAAATTTCAAGTTCAAAGCTTCACACAACCAGTGTGATTTCACTGCTTTGAATTTTTAAGTCGAAGCAGCCTCTACAGACATAAACACAGGTAAAGCATTAAAGATAAAGGATCATATCATAAAATGAATGTCATATTTGATAGCCAATGCTTCTTCTCACAAGCCTACTGGGTTCACAGGAAGAGTAGTAAGAGAGGAAACCGAAAGAAACCAATTCCTGACTAAGGTCACTGTAAAGATGGCACAACTAATTAGAAAGGTTTTACGACAATCCTTATAAGAAGAAAGGAAGGTTTTATGACGGCCCCCCTGGCTTTTAAAAACTTAAGCATAAACTACATTTGATATCTAATGAAAACAAATTGGGAAAGAAGTACTAGTTGTAGAGATACTGTACCCCATTCTTAGCCTCAACAGCATGTTCATCATCGATATGACAACATAGTCCAACAATATCAAAATCCTCCGCACAGAAAGGACAGAGAAACTCTGGCCTTGTCTCCTCTTCACTATCATACTCCTCTCCTAAGTTACGGATTTCTGCAAAACACACCAAAAATTCACTTCCATTAAACAGGAAAAGCTATGAATTACCATTCCCAACCATGTGTCTAGAAAATGTGAGAAATGATACCCAGAACTTCTCCCATCCCACGGAAAACATACACAT
Source organism: Solanum gracilifrons (assembly GCA_029582605.1). Lineage (NCBI taxonomy): Eukaryota > Viridiplantae > Streptophyta > Magnoliopsida > Solanales > Solanaceae > Solanum > Solanum gracilifrons. Next base: position 25,634 of record JAJOOH010000683.1, read on the forward strand.
CCCCCAAACGACAATTCAGAGACTGAGTTGATAAAAACAAAAATACAACCTTCACATTGGGATCATTTCGGAGCAAGAAAGTCCCTCAAGGAATAATTTTTAATTAAGTCCCAAATATAACCAAACCCCAGATATGCAAATATAAGTACCTTATCCCACCTTTTCATTTCCACTACTGAGAATAACCAAAACCCACAAAAGCAAATGTATTACTTCTTCATTTCAGGTAAGGAAACCTACTCCACAAAACCCCACCTCAGGATTATTTTATCTTCATACTTGGTCAATAAACAACAAATCAAACTACATTCTAAATAAAACTACAAGCTATGAAAAGCAAAGGGAAATTCCTTTATATTCTTGCACCTCAGGAAATAAAGCCAAAAAGAAGATAATAGTACCTGATCGGGGTTGGTAACGCCTTGAAGAAGTAAATATGCGATTCCAAGAATCTGAATCCATTATAAATATCTCAGACTCAACAAATTATGATGAAATCTTTAGAAATTTAAAAAAAAAACTTAGGTAGCTCAAAGATGAAACCTTTGTTGGTATGAAAAATAAAAGGAAGACTCAGATTCAGAGATAATAAAATGAAGACTTGGGACCAAAAAAGATGAGGCCAAAAAAGGGGTTGTGAAGTTTCCTGGAAATAGGGAGGAGAAAGAACAATAGGCAAATAGCAAGGATAGCAGAGAAGGTGCTTTGGATTGGAGTTTATACATGAACTTTATTGCACGATTGGTATGCCCACTATGCACCTTTCACTTTTGGACCGACTTATGTAGTGTGGTCCAAAAATATATATATTGTTTTAGAAAATATTTTCTAAGCTAGTTTAACTATGTGAATTAAGTATTTGTAAATAATAATCTACATAAATTACACTACATATATTTAGTTAAAGTCTGACTTATATTGATATATATTGTATTTTGGACACCCTAAAATATCATAGTAATCCGTAGCGCAATTGGTTATACTTGATCTGCTCCGATTTGAATATAAATAGTTTAAAATATCATATATGTGATGTTTATTCTTTTTCTATTATCCAAAGTTTGGACACCCTTTATGAAATTTTTAGCTACGCTATTGAGGGTGAGAACTATATGGATAAAGGGAAGATGAGGTATGTTAAAAGAGATGGGAGGATACAATCTATGTAAAATGATGCTCGTAGAACTTGATATACATATTTTTATTAGAAAATATTTTCCTCATTTAAAAAAAAATAGTTTCTTAAAAAAAAACCAAAATATGAGAAAATTAAGACTTTATACCGAACACACCATTATTTGCATGTTTTCTAGTTTCTAGGAAATAAGACACGCCACTTAAATTATTGGTCCCTTTGTCCTAAAAAAAAAAAAGAAGAAAGAAGGGTATTTAATTTATGGAAAAATCCTTTTGGCCAGAAAATTTTGGCCATAATTTGGCCAAAATGATAAAAAGATCCATTCACACTATAAACTAGTTTCTTTTTAGATATTTTTACCCTTTTAACTTACAAATTAAATAGTATATTCTTGGGATCTCTATATTCTTCCACCATGTTTCCAACATATTGAAAATAATTAATGACATTAATTATTGAGGATTCCATAGTCAATTATGGAAAAGACTACAAATTCTACCAAAGAGAACATTGATCATTAAGTAGATTGGATAATTGTTTTCAAATTATGTTTTAAAAATAATAATTGTGACATCAATAGTAAAAAATAATAATTTTGAATCACATTATATTCTTGTTGGTTGTATTATAATTAAAAAAATTACTTAACTAATATTACAACAGATTATGGCCAAAATATTAGTGTTAACTGAATTTACTTAACACTAAATTTTTTTATTCAAACATAATATTTTTAAAAATACTTAATTGGAATTTGGAGGTCATTCTAGTAACAAATATAAGTAATGATTCATAATTTATCTAATCGACGTAATATAGGGGATAAAACTTGTATGATTAATAACATTAATATTTTATTCTCTTTGGTTCGACATATATGAACTATACACATGATTTCTATAACTGTCGATATTTACTGGATCTAATGTATTTTGAGTTGTCGTTATCAATATTTTACAAATTACATTTAAAAATTATTTAAATATATAGTTTAATTTTATTTAAATATAATAATTAAAAACATTACTTAATTGAAGGTCATTTTAGTAACAAATATAAGTAATGATTTACAATTTATCAAATCTACGTAATATAGGAGATAAGACTTGTATGATCAATACTATTAATGTCTGACTCTCTTTGGTTCGACATGTATGAGCTATACACATGATTTCTATAACTATTGACAATTATCAGGTCTAATGTGTTTTGAGTTGTCATTAACCCAATATTTTACAAATTACATTTAAAAATTATTTATTTATATAGCTTAATTTTATTGAAACTTAATAATTAAACAAATTACATAGTTTGAGGTCAGTTTAGTAACAAGCATAAGTAATGATTCAAAATTTATCAAATCGACGTAATATAGGAGATAAAACTTATATGATTAATACTATCAATGTCTGACTCTCTTTGGTTCGACCCATATGAACTATATGCATGATTTCTATTACTATCGATATTTACCAAATCTAATGTATTTTGAGTTGTCCTTATCTCCATATTTTATAAATTACATTTTAAAATGATTAAGTTATATAGTTTAATTTTATTTAAACATAATAATTTTAAAAAAAATACTTAATTGGAGGTCGTTTTAGCAACAAATATAAGTGATGATTCACAACTTATCAAATCGACGTAAAATAGGAGAAAAAACTTGTATGATTAATACTATCAATGTCTGACTCTCTTTGGTTCGACACATATGAACTATACACGATTTATATGACTATCAACATTATCAGGTCTAATGTGTTTTGAATTGTCGTTATCCCAATATTTTATATAAATTACATTTAAAATTATTTAATTATATAATTTTATTTTATTTAAACATAATAATTAAAAATAATTACTTAATTGGAGGTCATTTTAGTAACAAATATAAGTAATGATTCACAATTTATCAAATCGACGTAATATAGAGGATAAGAAGTGATCGAACGCTTTAGTTCTTCACGCAAGTGTTCTCAATTTGTACTACGAAATCAAATGATAATAGATTAATATCAAGAATAAGAGTATGAAGTAAAAAGCAAAATATTTTAGAACATACATCTAAAAGTAAGTTAAATGATCAGATTAAATAGGTTAAAATCAATGAGAACTCAAAATAACAAGAGGACCATCTTTAATAACCGGAAAACAAAATTAACCTTTAAGATGAATCAATATATCGCAGTAGGTTTAATACAATCTTAACGTTATCTTAGAACATACATCTAAAAATAAGAAAACTCGTTGATTTAAACACGAGTTGTCAAAATATAGCATAAACAATTAATTAATTCACTAAATCCACAAGATAAGAATACTTCAGCAGAAACAACTTCTCCTTAACTTTAGTTGAATTTATCTCTTTTTTTTGGAGAGGAAGTGATCGAGTAGAGAAGAAAAGGAAAACGAATTAGCAGATTCCTTCAACAGCAATGCTACGTAAGAATAAGAGTGCTAGCGTATGAGTTGGAATGAAGAAAAAATAGTGTCCCAATGTATAAGACTTTTGATATTCTAAGTCTTGGAATCTGTGTTCTAATTGAATTGTAATTTTAGGGAATACAAACACTTTAATACCCTTTGATTAAAAAATGGAAAAAAAGTCAATTTATTTTAGAATAGAAAGGTTAGTATAGTCTTTGTACGTTTCTAGCCAAATTCTGGCCACATTTTTCTGGCTGTTTAGCACTTCCCTTAATTTATTTCGATAAAGTTGTGCAAATTTTTATCACGGTTTTTAAACTATATTTAATCGTTAATTTGTTACTCCCTCTGTCCCTAATTACTTGTCCACTTTTGAATTGACACACCTATTAAGAAAACAATAATTAACATAGTGAGTTTATTATTTTACCCTTATTAATTATGAAGTAGATGAAAAAAAACTTAAGATTTTCAAGAAGTTCTAGCTTTTTCAAAGTAATTAATTGAGGGTATAATAGGTAAAAATTTTTTATCCTTTCTTGATTTGTCAAAATGGACAAGTAATTAGGGACAACTAAAAAAGAAAATGTGGACAAGTAAGTAGGGACAAAGGAAGTATTTTATGCATTTTCAAAATATACAAATTTATTTAAAAAATTAAAGTAATCATTGTCTAGAATAATAGAATCATAGTAAAATGCTAAACGGGTTAAGTTTGTATTTTGATTCCTTGTATTCTTTGGTCGTTTGGTAGAGTGTATAAAAATAACGCTAAATAGAGTGTATTAATAATGCTTACATTAGCAATGCATGTATTAGTTATGCATGCATTAATTATACATAAATTATTTTTATGTATTGTTTGGTTTGATGCATTAAAAATAGAATGCATTGCATTAAAAAAATCATTTACAAAGATACCCTTCACTATTATGGTGGAAAAGATATAAAAAAAGGTCTTGAGGGGCAATTGGGTCTTTAATTAAGTTAATGCATGCATTAAAATCATTGCATTGTTAATACCTAGAAATCCATGGTATTAACAATACACACCTTAATACACAATAGAGTGTATAACTAACGTAAGCATTAGTTATACATAGGTTGGAAAAGAGTACCAAACAAGGTACTAATAATACACATGGCTAATGCATGCATTATTTTTTTAATACACTCTACCAAACAAACCCTTAGGACAACAAGATGGAGTACTTATATACGTTGGTACTCCTTCTATCCAAAAATATCTGTTCATTATTGATTTTGCACACTTCTTAAGAAACTATAAATAGAAAGGTAATTTTACTATATCACCCTTTGAATATAATAAATACAATGTCTAGAAAAAATGTAATAGAGAAATGACTATAATTGATGACAAGGATAAATTAGGAACTAAGTGTATAATTATCTATTGATTTCATAAAGTGGCAAGTATTGTTGGACTTCCCAAAATAGTATAGTGGACAACTATTGTTGGAAGGTGTAACGACCTGTTTCCGTCGTTAGGGAAAAACCAATGGGGAAAGAATTGGGGCCAGAAAACTTTTGAGTAGTAACTTGGAAATTCCTGGTCTAGTCCAGATTTGGACGAAATCTGAGTCAGTGAGGTAGGGGTGGGCGTTCGGTTCTTCGGTGTTTGGTTTTAAAAAAGTGTGCACCATATTTCAAACCAAACTAGATCGGTTCGGTTCGGTGTTTTCAACTTCGGTTCGGTTTATTTTGGTGTTTTTGAAACAGTTTTTCGGTGCAAATAAAAATAAAGTGGGAATATAAGAGAGCTTAAGGCTCTAATCCAGGAGCTTCTTGATAAAGGTTTCACCCGTCCTAGTGCTTCCCTGTGGGGTGCTCATGTCTTGTTTGTTAAGAAGAAGGATGGTAGTATGAGGACTGATGATTTTATCTTAAACCATAAAGGAGTGGATTGATAACGAAATGACAAGCTTATGAATAAAGAAAGTCCCATTGGGTATACTTAGGTGAAGGAAATTGAAGATTTTAGTAAGAAAGTGTGTATAAAATTGGGTTAGTTCTTTGAATTTTATGAGAATACCTGAGTTTGAGGTGTCATGTCGATGAAAAGGTTGACTTTGTAGTGATAGTCAAGGTTGACTGAGTGTAATGGTAATAAGAGTTCGTGATGGATTGTGATAGGATGCAACTAAATAATAAGATGGTTGGTTAAGCAAATTTTGTATAGTAATTACGACTTGAGAGTATCTAAGGTTGTGGTTTTCTAATATTTGGTGAGTAGCCTGGTTGTATGGAAAGTTGTAAGAAATGGTGGGACACCACTCGAAAAGAATTTAAAAAAGCTAGAGTCATAATGAAGAAAATTAGTGGGATGTAGTACATCCTTTAGAGAGAGGCGAGAGCAAAAATATTTTATTTAATTGCAAAGGCTAAAAAGGTAAAGTTTATTACTGTGATTGTTAAAGTATCTAAGAAAGGTTTTCATTTAAAAGTGTTGGTTTAGAGTAAGGTAAATGGTCGGAGTGTTCATGATGGTTGTTAGTATTGAGAGTATGATTCACTAGCTATGTTCACATGTGTTTTCACTTTTGTGGGTGAATCCTTAGTGGTGGATCAGGTGTACCGATCCTACAATGTCTCTTGGTTTAGTGGGATGATTGGGAAGATTTGGTTATTTCAGATGACATATTTAGTGTTGTCTTGGAGTTTTTAAAGTATCTCAGTGGTTCTACATATACCCCTTGATTATGAAAATTCATAGAAGAGCTACCATCCGTACTTATGGTTGTCCGACAATTTTAATATTCATCTTGTCGTAGAGGTCATGTAATGGTTATGTGTGGTTGAATGTGGGGATCATTGGGTCCAATTCTATTGTTCTTAAGGGTAATCTCCAACCACAATTACTAATCTAGCATTTCGATAGTGTTGTTAGTGGGTTTGTATGCTTGGACATATCCATCGATGAGTATCTGATGTCAAAAGATCAAATTTTTATAACTTAAGCTAATGGGAATTTATGTTGTGAGATGGAGATGTTGATAAGAACTATGATTGTTTGGGTATTATGAGTGTGTGTTGGTTGGTTCAAGTTCACTTCTAATGGTAGCGAGTATTGATTTAGAATTTTATCATGCTTAAGTGAGAAGGGATTCATCTTGATTATGGTGTCAAGGTCCATGATAACATATTGCAGACGTGTGTATGATCAACTTCGGTGGTTATTGGGAATCATTTTTGTTGTTAGTTAAGTTTACATACAACATTAATTATCACTCAAGTATTGAGATGACTTCATTGATGCAATGTATGAGAGGATGTATAGGTATTCAATTGGTTGGTTTGGGAACAGAGATTACATCAGAAAGTGAGACTCAGTTTTGTTAAACCAAGACCTTCAATATGAAGAAGAACCGATTGCAATTCTTGATCGCAAAGTCCGGAAGCTAAGGACCAAGGAGATAAAGTTTGTTAAGGTTCAATGGAAGCATCGTCCGGTTGAGAAAAATACTTGGGAAAACGAGAAGGACATACGAGACAAGTATCCCCAGTTATTTGATGATTCGGGTACTACTCTAACCTTACGTTAGCCAATCTTTCCTAGTTAATCACTCGGTGACAAGTTATGGGTAAACTGGTATCTATTTTAACTACATATTTTCGTCGTTAGGGAAAAGCCAATGGGGAAATTAGAATTGGGGCCAGAAAACTTTTGAGTAGTAACTTGGGAATTCCTAGCCTAGTCCAAATTTGGACAAAATCTGAGTCAGTGAGAACTATGGAAATCTGGTATTGAATGAGAGATTTAATAAGAAATTTGATGACACGAGTGGATAGGCAAGACGTTAAAGAAACTGTGCGACTTTACGGAATCAGATTCGGGCGAGTAGAACTCCCTAAATTAATCTTAGCGTGAACGGGTAGTTTTTAAATGTCATGGGTTAAAGGTGTGTTGTGAAATGGGTGTTTGAAACTCTAATTCTGATGTTCTGTCTTCACGCAAGCCGCTAGAGCGGGTCCATTGTAGCGTGACAGTCGCGACTTAAGTTAGAAATAAACCTCAAAAATGGTATTTTTTTACAACTTTTGTTCTTGAGAGCTAAGGGACGAACCAGGGCAAGTTCGTGACAGTTTTCCACCTCTTCTAGCACTAAAGGTAAGGATTTTACTCCCCTAATCCGCTTTTCGATCCGTAGAACTTAGATTTATGGGTGATTATCGTTGGGGGATGATTTTGATCTGAAACTAATGGTGGAAAAAACCCTAAATTGGGTTTTAGGATTTTGGGTTTGGCCTAGGGTTTGGCTTAGTTTTCAAGCACATTTGATGCTTGAAAACTAAGAATTGATACTAGAATCGAGTATATTTATGTGGATATAATGTGTTTGGTAGTGTTTGTACAGGTGAAACAGGTGGACGTGAAATATGAAAGAAAAGAAGGTTGTTGATAACCAAATGCCAAGTGAAGACCACGAGCACATATACGGGTCGTGGTCCTTGTCACGAACCATGGTGCTGGTCGTGAAGCTGAACCAGTGAATGGGCAAGGAAAAGTTGAAAAGGGAACTGAACCAAGTGAAGACCACGGACGACTTCACGAGTCGTGGTCCTCACAACGGTCAGTGGTGCATGTCATGGTAATAAGGCAGTGAAAAGGCTTCAGAAGCTGTAAGATGTTGGAGCCAAGTGAAGACCAAAGACACTTTCACGGGCCGTGGTCCCTATGATGGTCCATCGTGTTGTCCGTAGTTCCCTTTCCAGTGTGATGACTTTGAAGACCCAACTTTGGGAAAGTCCAAGTGAAGACCACGGATACCCAGATGGACTGTGGTCTCTTTAACGGTCCGTCATGTTGTCCATGATGCATGTTCCAGTGATCGAGTATTGCAGACCCAATTTTGGGGATTTCCAAGGGAAGACCATTGAGGGTTTCATGGACCGTGAAGCCCTCGACGGGCCGTAGAAGTGGGCGTGAAGTCCCCGACATTTCAGTCCTACTTCGAGTAGGACTCTTTTTAAAACTCTATTTTTAAATTAATTAGGTCGTTTTGTATGTTTTATTTTGTCATTCATTGAACGACGAACAAGTTTCCAGAATTCATAGCTTTTGATTTTTGATTTCGGATATTGAATTAAGTTTGAAGTTCGGTTTTTTCGATTTTTGAAATATAAAAGTGGTGGTTGATTTGCTTATACTCATAAGTATTTTCTAACATGTTTTCATTATATGTTTCTAAACATTTATGTGAAATTATGAGTAGCTAAACACCACAACTGGGGTTGTGGGATCCATGACGGAATTCTAACTGTGATTTCGTAAAATGAGTGAAAGGCAATTTGTGGTTACAAACTTTAGTTTAGTTTTCGTTATTCATGTATTCTGATGAGTGCACGCATTTGGATGAGCATGTATCTGTCATTTGTTCGAGAGAAAAATGATAGTTAGGAAAAAGCTAAACTAATCTAACTAAATGGATCAAAGTTTGAGTTCGAGAGAAAAGAATCTTAATACCATTATAGGCGAGGGTAAATCGTGTAAAACTTTGGGACCGATATGACTTGAGTGAAGATTATCTAAGTAGACTGAGAAGTGTCAAATATAGTTAACTCGCATGTAATTTGTAGACGTAAGTTGCCTGAAACTCAATTACAGAAGAACATTAGATGCAATGCTATGGGGAACACAATCCTAGTTTCAGTTAATTATTGAAACAACTTCAAAACTGATATCTTGTTCATTTTTGAATTAGAGTTACTTTACAATTTTGGCTACTAAAGCATTAACGCTAAACCCAATTTTACTTTCAGTAATTGTTTATTTAGGAAATAATGACGACATTTGAGTAAAACGCGATAGTGAAATCATTTTTGTAAAGAAATTCTTTGTGGGATCGACCTTAACTCACGTTGAGTTCTATAAATTGACTTCAACCATTTATATCTCTTAATTGAGGTGTAAGTTTGGACGTATCAAATTTTGGCACCGCTACCGGGAAATTTCAATTCAGAAGTGTTTTACTAGCTTTAATTCTAAGTGTAGTTAGATTTCCTAATTTTATGTTTTTTCTTTGTCTGTCTCTTTCAGGTGAGTTCGACAGTGTATGCCAAATACTACGAGTAAATGAGCTCCATTGATTCCTTACGACCTAGAACTTCGTAGAACTATTCAAAAAAAGGTGAACGCACAAGAACTTGAGGCATAGAGACAGAGATTTGGATTGGAAGCTGAAACCGTTGCAAGAGGTGTTCAACCAAATATTGTGAACAACCAACCTAGGACAGTGGACAAAAACATAGCAGTGGATGGAATCATTCCTCCCCACCGCCAACCAATAGCTCCAATGGGTAGAGCACAATATCCAGCTCACATGATGTATGAGGAGGATGACTTAGACTTGGATGGAGCTGGAGCCATGGGAGCGATAGTGTTACCTGCACTGCCTCCAGGTGTTAAATTCACAATCACCAGCACTATAATTCAACTGTTGAATCTGAAAGGTATGTTCAGGGATGCAACTGGTGATAATGCTAATCAACATTTGATGAACTTTGGGGCGATCTGCAAATCGCAAGAAATTCCTAGAGTTAGCCAGACAACAATGAGACTAAGGTTGTTCCCATTGTCTCTTACTGGAGATGCAACAAATTGGTTGAATGAGATGCATGATGACTCAATCAGGACTTGGACTGAACTGAAGGAAGCATTCCTGGAACGATTCTTTCCAGAATCAAAAGAGCTGCAAATGAAAGACGAGATAAGTGCCCATAAGCAGCTACTAGGAGAAGCAATGCATAATACCTGGTGGAGATTCAGCCAAAAGTTGAAGAAGTGTCCAAACCATGGTCTCACTGAGAGGCATCTAAAATAGGCATTTTACAGATCCTTAAATTATGTTACTAAACCTGTTGTTGATGCAGTGTGGAGGATCTTTTATGAGGAAGCCATTCTCAGAAAGCATGCAGCTGATGGACGAGGTGTCAAAGAATAACATATCATGGTACACCAGGGATGTAAAAGTAGGAGATCTTGGGTATACTTATGAACTTTCAGCTGAGCAAAGGAAGAGAGAAAAAGAAAGGGACCAAGACATGGCACACATGAGGACTCAAATAGATCTGCTCACAAAGCATATTGTCGCCAAGTCTGAAAAGGTAAATGTTGTGGGACAGCAGAACATGTATGAAGATCAGGACATTAATCTAGATGAGGAAGCTAACTAGCTGGGCAGTCAAGGAGGTCTCCAGAATTATAACTCGGGAAACCATGGGTTCTAATTCTAGAAATGCAGATCAGAATTATTCTAGAAAAGGACAATATGATAGGCCAGAAAACAGAGAGCAGGAAATTGGCAGAACAGAGATGGGTACAGGAATGATCGCAGTGGTGTGTATGTACCACCAGGTAATAGAGACCGGGCAAGTGGTAGTTCTAGCGGATCTAAGCTGGAAGACATGATGTCTAAGGTACTCCAGAAAGTTGAGTCAACTGATGCAGGGGTTAAAGAGATGAGAGGTGACTTCTCGAGTATAAGTCAATTAGTGGACTCTCACACCACCTCCATCAAGCAAATTGAGCAGCAGTTAGGCAGCTTTCAACTTCATTAAATCAGAGGAAGAAAGGTTCACTACCAAGTGACACAATCCAAAATCCTAAGAAGGACGGGCACTGCATGACCATCGCCACCAGGAGTGGTAAGATTATTAATAAATCAATTTCTGCAGGTACTGAGAATGAATAGGTTGTGGAGCAAGCTAGAAGAGAGGAGGCTGAAGCTGAACATGAAGATGACTTGGATGATGCCCAGCTAATAGCACAACATGCAAGAGGAAAAAAGAAAGAGGTTGAGGGAAACATGCCTTTACAGCAGATCCCAAGACCACCTCCTCCTTTCCCTCAAAGGCTAAAAAAGAAAGCTGAAGATGGGAAGTTTGCAAAGTTCATTACCATGCTGAAATAGCTTTCAGTAAACATACCGCTGGTGGAAGCCCTGGAGCAGATGCCAGGAAATGCCAAGTTCATGAAAGACTTGGTTACAAAGAAGAGAGTTGTAAGTATTGATTTGACTAACGATGGTCATCATTGCAGCGCCATTGCTACCATATCTCTGGTTCAGAAGAAGGAAGATCCAAGTGCATTGACTATACTATGCACTATTGGATTAATCATATTTGCAAAGTCCTTGCGTGATCTAGGAGCCAGTATCAACTTGATGCCTTTGGCCATCTACAAGCAATTGGGGTTAGGAGTTCCAAGACCCATATCAATGAGGTTAATGATTGCAGATAGGTCAGTGAAGTGGCCTGTGGGAATCCTATGTGATGTGCTCGTAAAGGTGGACACGTTTATCTTTCTGGCAGACTTTGTGATCTTGGATTGCGAAGTAGATTTTAAGGTTCCCATTATTTTGGGAAGACCATTTTTGGCCACAGGACGAGCATTGGTAGATGTTGAGCGAGGAAAACTGAAATTCAAACTCAACAAAGAAGAGGTTAAGTTCAATATTTACAGGTCAATGAAACAGCCACATGACATGAATGTAGTGTTTGTAGTAGAGGTTGTTAATAAAGAAGAAATAAGAGTACCCACAGAAGAGAGGATGGATGTTGAAACCTTAGCTGCAGTGCTGATGAACTTTGAAGTTGATTTATGGTCTAACTATGTAGAGATCGTGAATGCCTTGCAGGGTATGGGAGCACACTCGTATGCTCCAAAGTAGTTGGACCTAGACTTGAAAAATAGGCCGAATCCTCCAGCAAAACCATACATTGAGGAGCCACCGGTGCTGGAACTGAACAGTTACCCAATCACCTAAGGTATGTATTTTTGGGAGCTAACAACACTTTTACCTGTGATTTTGGCTATAGATTTGAATGATGAACATGTTCAGGTTGTGATCAAGGTATTGATAAGGTACAAATGGGCATTCAGTAGACCATTGCGGATATTATCGGGATACCTTCAGGAATATACACCAATAAGATTCAACTCGATGAGGACTGCATCCCAAGCATTGAACACCAGTGGAGGTTAAACCCACCTTTGCAAGAAGTGGTCAAAAAAGAGATCATTAAGTGGTTAGATGTTGGGGTGGTGTACCCCATTTCTGATAGTCACTAGGTCAGTCCAGTGCAATGTGTGCCCAAAAAGAGCGGTATGATTATGGTTGCAAACACCAAGAATGAGTAGTCCCGTAGAGACCAATCACTAAATGGCGAGTATGCATAGACTACAAGAAACGGAACAAGTGGACTTTGAGATATCACTTCCTAATGCCTTTCATAGACCAAATGCTTGACAGGTTGGCTGGCAAATGGTGGTACTGTTTCTTAGATGGATACTCTGGTTACAACCAGATATCAATTACTCCTGAAGATCAGGAAAAGGCCACATTCACATGTCCTTATGGTACCTTTGCGTTTAAACGCATGTCATTTGGACTATGTAATGCACCAGCAACATTCCAAAAGTGTATGATGTCTATTTTCTCGGACATGGTGGAGGACACTCTGGAGGTATTTATGGATGATTTTTCAGTGGTAGGTGATACCTTTGATGATTGTTTATTTAATCTTCGCAGGGCCCTACAGAGATGTGAGGAGGCCAACCTAGTGTTGAACGAGGAAAAATGCCATTTTATGGTCAAGAAAGGCATTTTCCTTGGGAACAAGGTATCACAAAAAGGGATAGAGGTCGACAAGGCCAAAATTGAGGTGATTGAAAAGTTACCTCCGCCGATCTGTCTGAAAGGTGTTCGAAGCTTCTTAGGACACGCTAGGTTCTATAGGCGTTTCATCAAGGACTTCTCTAAGATTGCACACCCCATGTGCAAGCTTTTGGAGAAGAATGTGAAATTTGTTTTTGATGAGACATGTCTCAGAGCTTTTGAATGCCTAAAGGAGAAGCTAATCTCTGCCCCAATGATTATTGGCCCAGATTGGGCCGAACCATCTGAGGTGATGTGTGATGCTAGTGGTACTACTCTAGGAGTTGTATTGTGGCAGAAGCGAAACAAGATGTTCCATCCGATTTACTATGCTAGTAAGTCACTGAATGGAGCACAACAAAATTATACAGTCATGAAACAGGAACTACTAGCTGTGGTGTATGCTTTTGAGAAATTCAGAGCATACTTGTTGGGTACTAAAGTGATAATTCACACAGATCATGCAGCTCTAAGATACCTTATGGCGAAGAAAGATGCCAAGCCAAGGTTGATCAGATGGGTGTTGCTTCTCCAGGAGTTTAACTTTGACGTTAATGATATAAAAGGTTGTGAGAACCAGGTAGTTGATCACCTGTCTAGGTTGGAGGCTGAAAAGAAGGAAGATCTGGAGCTTGAAATAAACGATGCATTTCCAGATGAGCAAGTATTAGCCGCTACTCTTGATCTTATTCTTTGGTTTTTTGATTTTGCTAATTTCTCGTTAGTGATTTGATGCCTGAGGGGCTGACATATCAACAAAGAAAAAGGTTCATACATAATGTGGGTAAGTACTTTTGGGATGAACCTTATCTGTACAGGGTGTGCGCTGAAAACATCATCAGGCGATATGTTCCTGAAGCTGAGACGTTGCATATTCTAGAAGCATGTCACTCCTCTCCGGTAGGTTGTCATTATGGATGTGCTCGGACAACCCACAAGATACTTCAGTGTGGGTACTACTGGCCCACAATTCATCAAGATAAGATGGATGTAGCGAGAAGTTGTGATGTGTGGGGAATCGACTTCATGGGCCCATTTGTGAGCTCCTATGGGCAGAAGTACATTTTGGTTGCAGTGGACTATGTTTCCAAATGGGTTGAGGTAGTTGTTTAGCTTGAGAATGATGGTAAGAGTGTTGTTGGTTTTCTGATGAAGAATATCTTCTCAAGGTTCGACACACCCAGAGTTATCATCAGTGATGGTGGTTATCATTTCTGCAATAAGGTATTCAGCTCTCTTCTGGCTAAATATGGAGTTAAACGGCACAAGGTAGCAACACCTTATCACCTACAGACCAGTGGCCAAGTAGAGGTCTCCAACAGAGAAATTAAATAATTCTGGCTAAAACGGTGAATACCAACAGGACAGATTGGGCACGGAAGTTAGATGATGATCTATGGGCATATCAGACAGTTTTCAAGACGCCTATTGGTATGTCTCCATATCAATTGGTGTTTGGAAAGGCATGTTATTTATCGGTTGAGCTTGAGCATAAAACACTCTAGGCTTTGAAGAAGCTGAACCTTTGTTGAAGCGAAACTGCAAACCTGAGGTTGGATCAGATCAATGAGATGGATGAGTTCCGTCCTATAGCCTATGAGAGGTCTGCACTGTATAAGGAGAGGATGAAGCTATATCATGACAAGCATATTGAGAAAATAAGTTTCACTCCTGATGACTTGGTGTTACTTTTCTACTCCAGACTTCATTTGTTCCCGAAAAAGTTGAGATCCAAATGGTCTGGATCTTTTAAGGTAACGCATGTGTTTCAGTCGGGTGCTATTGAGCTGGAAAATAATAAGGGCAAAAGGTTCAAACCTAATGGCCAGCGAATCAAGGCATTCTTGGGTGTTCCACCGGATGTGAAGATTATGGAGGAATGCAAACTTGATGAAGTCTGAGTAATCAAGTAGCCTATGTTGCGCCGCGACGTTAAAGTGTGCGCTGCTTAGGAGGCAACCCAAGATGTAATTGTAGTAGGTATTTCCCTTTTTCTTTATTTTTCTTAGTTCTTATAGAGTCACTGTGTGTTGATGTGTGCATGAGAGAACGAGTTAAAAAGTGCAGGAACTGGGTGCAGACTGCTCTCACGGGCAGCCTCACGGACCGTGGTGCCCTTCACAAGCACTTTCACGGTCCGTCAATCTTAGCACTAACCTAAAGGAGCTACTGGAATTTGCAAGAGAGGGTTCATGGTCCGTCATGATTTGTACGGATCGTCTAGCCTCTCGTGAACCACATGTAAGCACTTCGTCCCAAGTCAGTTCCATGGATCACTGGACGGACCGTGGTGACCTTCACAGGCACTTTCATGGTCCGTTTTCTATAACCTTGTCCCACAAATACCCGACCCGACCCGCGATTGCATCAAAATTAAAAGAATCGGCAATATGATTCCTAAAGTGCCAAGGGTCGGGGTTTTTCATCTTAGTCTCTTCCATAACGGTTCTTCAAAGGTTTAAAATGGTCCCATCATTCATAATTCCTAAATTTATCAAAAAATCAAAGCCCTAATCCTAAGTATCAAGAATATCAAGTCGAATTCACTGACCCATCTTGCTAAGCGAAACTTTCTTCTAAGTTCCAAGTAAGTTCTCTTATCACTTGAATTAAGTTTAATCTTATATAAAAGTGAGTGTGAATTACTTCGATTTAACCGAGCTTAGCATGATTATGTGATGCACTACTTTGATTGGTATTGATTTGTTGTGGGTTAAGTTGAATTGGGTATAGGCTATTGTTCTTGTACATGGGTATTATCACAGTGTTTCTAAATTAGTTGTGAGTTTATGGGGGCAGTTGAATTCATGAAGGATAGTAGTGCTGTGTGGATACGTGTGGATGTGATCTTGTGTAAATATTGGAGTTTGGTGAATGTGGGGAAGAAGATGATTAAAGACCTGGCCAAGTGTAAGACCACGATAGGTTTTACGAACCGTGGAAGCTACCACGAGCCATGAAACCAATCGTGGACCACACACAAAATCCTTCCACCCATCAGCTAGGTTCACGACCAATATCACGGACCGTGGTTCACTCCACAGGCCGTGTAATTGTCCGTGAACAGTTCTTGGTAAAACTCTTGTTGCACACTGAATTTGTGATAAATCCACAAGGGGTTTAACGAACCGTGGCACCTACCACAGCCCGTGGGAGCTTCCGTACATTTTACTCATATTTTGTACAGTTTAATTTTGTACTTTTTTGCTATTTCAACTCTTGATTCCGTGGCCCTTCTCAATGATAGATTGGGTGACGACATTCTTAAGGCAAGGTATCACGATGTAATTACACAGGGGAAGTCTGAGTACCCGATAGTGTGTCATTTTATTGATTTGTGTAACTAATGAGTTTTGTAATTCTCAGGTACTATGCCTCATCGAAGAAAGAACGCAACCAAACCTGCCCCCATCACTGCTTCGCAATCTGAAGGTCATGACGACTCTGAATATAGTAGTTCCGAGGTGCAAATAAATGTCACACCTGATGATCATCCACCTCGAGCTACTAGACCCACAACAACAAGGGCTATCTTCCAGGACACTCTTCCTCAGTCTGAAGAGGGAGGTAGTAGTTCTAGTAACGGGGAGGACTCGGGAAGTAAATATGATGTTGCTTATGGTAGCCAATCTGCTGATAATTCGGGGGGCAATGCAAAGTCTGAAAGTGGCTCTCAGGAAGATGTAGCCACCCCTCCACCTGTGATAAATAAAGAAGTTGAAACTGGAGTAAGGGAGGAGGCAGATGCTACAGAGGAGGATATAGAGATCACCACCGATAACACCATGGTAATGTATGTAAATATGCATGAACCTAATCCCGCAGCGAGACAGTAGTTTATTCATTGTTACCGCTCCATGTGGACTGTCAATCGGTCCGAAGAATTCTTCAACAATGGCATTGTGAACAAAACTGGCGGCTTCAAGAAACGAGCAATCATGCTTGAGACTAGGGTGGTGGTAGCTGATATCAAAGCATTCCTCGACATCTATCGGATATTTCAGCTTCTTCAGTTTGACTGGATGGACAATGCATCTGGAGAATACTCTAGCCACTTGGAAAGAGAATTTTATTCATCTTATGCAGCTACACTGATGAACTTTGTTGCAGAAATAGAGACTACGAAACATGGACAGAAAGACATTGCTATTACCTTGGGTCCATTCAACTCAATTATAGTTTGGGGCAAATCAATAGATATTTCTGAGGCTACTATTAACAGAATGTTTCATGGCCCGAAATACTCTGCACCAGCGTCAGTTGGTCCTTTTGAGGGCAAACATCATGAGGTCACTAGTGATACTACGATGGAGGATTAGAATTCTCGAGAGAGGGTTTTGTGCTTGATTGCGAAGTAAATTGCCATAGATAGGGAGAATGCAGCTTGGGTCATCACAACTCCAACACTCATTACTAAAGCTTCATTGTCTTTTCCAGCCAAAGTTTGGTGGGCTGTCGTCCAGGCACAATTGCAACCGATAGCTAATGATAACACTTTGTCCCCTTCCCTGGCTTCGTTGGTAGCATGTCTTATGGTTGGTTACCCGATAAATGCGGGGTGGATTATAGCGGCCGAGATGAGAGACAGGGCACTGAATGAGAGAGCCGGACTTCCATTTCCCTGTCTAATAAATGTCGACAAATGAGCATTCCTCCAAACAGGCTGGTTGACAGATGGGGTGAAACATTCAGACTCATCAAAGTTTCTAGGATCAAAGATGTCGCAAACCATCTCTTTCGTGCGAAATCTACAATTGTAGGTACCTTAGTTGTTGTCCCTCACGTACCAATTGAGATCCTACATGCAGATAGAGGTCCAAAATAGGGAGAGTCATCGCAGCCTTCCACAAAAACACCACCACCTCCAACTTCAGCCTCCCAGGCTCCAGGTACCTTTGTCACTATCCCTATGATATTTCTTGAGAAATTGGTTGCAGATCAGCACCAAACCAGGACCTTGGTTGACCAGATAGTCAACAGCATAGCTCAACTGATACAAAGAAATGTGCTACCTGTGAAGAATTAAAGATGTGATGCGGAAGGAGTTGAATGTCTTAAAAGATAGGATGGATGGTTTGGAGAACCTTATCCAGGATCGATTCCAGGCTGCAGGATCAGTAGATACTGAAGAGTTCAAATCACAGTTGGCGGAGATGTGAACTTAGGTTGCTAAACTGGCTGAAAAGCCAGTACAGGTACCCACTCCAGTTATGATAGATTCTTTAATGCAACTGCTAAATCAAGCACCCTCCACTCAATCAATTGATGATCACTGGGTGAACTACCCAAGAGTAAGTTCGGCAAGAGAAAACACGGAGCTGAATCTGAAGATGAGATACATGCTGACCTGTACAGAGAGGAAAAAAGACAAGAAAACAAATCCCACAAGGCATCAAGGAAGGTTGTTAGAGAAAAAGAAGACCTTGAGCAACAACAACGAGATGTAATATCAGTTGGAGCTTCTAGTAAAAGAGCACTTGCCCCGACGAGTAGTATCCAACCTGATTATGTGCTTAGTTTAGAGAGTGCACCATTTAATAAGGGTGCCGATGTTGAGCCGACTACAGGTGCCTAGAGCGTCGTAGGTATGACCTCTCCTCACAGCCCTGTTTTATTTTCTCTATTGACTTTAAGGGAAAAGTCCTTTTTTTGGGAAGGGGTGGTGAGCAACCTGCCATTCTAGTTGTTAGAATGAATGTAGGTTGACTCAGTGTTTACTGTGAAAAATGCTACGGTTTTGTGTTTGTGGTTTTGTGTTTATGTATTGAACTGTGCAGCAGCGAGTCTGTTAAAAATGACTACCTGAATCTGAAATTTGATTGTTAGGCTCTTTAGATGACATCTTAGATACTTACATGTTGAGCATTGTTGGTCTGATTAATAAATTGGTGAACCAAGAACCTGGATAATGTAGTCATGTGTCTTGTGTAAGTGAGTGTTGTTTGAAGTCTAACACTAGGAGCAGAAACTAGAACTTGCCCGAGTAGTCCTACTTAAGTCTAAGAATAACCGAATAGGAAAGGAACAATAGGCCATTTTTGTAAGCCAGTAAAAACCCAAAAAAATAGAACTACCAAATAAAAAGATTACCACTTGAACCCAATTTGAGCCTAAAAGTCAGTTTTTGTTCTTACCCAGTAAATATCATATCCTGTGGTTTCCGAACATACGATGTTACAACTCAGGCCAAAAGCCAAAGTTGAGGGTGATTGCAATCCGAGCAGAAAGAAGAAGTGAAAAAAAAGGTTCAACCAGTAGCGGAGTGCATATAAAAAAAAGTAAAAAGTGTGAAGAAAAGAAAAATAAAAAGAAAATAATGATGGCTGGGATGTGCTAAAATGAAGTAAAACAAGGAATCGCTCAGAAAAGAGTTGTGTGCAAATGAAACTTTGGAAAACCAAGGGACTAGTCACTCACAAACCCAAATATCCATTCCCTAGCCTGAGACTATGTTACAAGCCAATAAAGTCCTATAGTGATCCTATTCCGAGTGTTTGAAAGATAGAGCATAGAAAGCAAGGGCAATCCTATGGTAGTTTGTTGCTAGTGTTAGAAGTTCTTTGAGAGTGCGAGCGTAGTATTTAGTCCAAAATTATCATGAGTGATGGACTTCTTTAGTGTGAGGGCACATTGATTACATTTGAGAGTAGATTGAGTTAGCTAATAATTCACGGGTATAACCATGATTGACTATAAGTAATGAGATGTCATAGATTTATCCTTGCATGTTAGATTCATGGTTTTGGATACAAAGTATGTTTTAGATGGCTGCTGCGTAGTTTCAAAAGTGTTTGAATGATTTGAGGGCTGAAAATATTGTTTTCTCATCACTTGAGAACAAGTAATGGTTCTAAGTTGAGGGTGTTGATGTGCCGCGAACTCTTGGCACATTTGATGCTTGAAAACTAAGAATTGATACTAGAATCGAGTATATTTATGTGGATATAATGTGTTTGGTAGTGTTTGTACAGGTGAAACAGGTGGACGTGAAAGATGAAAGAAAAGAAGGTTGCTGATAACCAAATGCCAAGTGAAGACCACGAGCACCAATACAGGTCGTAGTCCTTGTCACAAACTATGGTGCTGGTCGTAAAGCTGAACCGGTGAATGGGAAAGGAAAATTTGAAAAAGAAACTGAACCAAGTGAAGACTACGGACGACTTCACGAGCCGTGGTCCTCACAACGGCCCGTGGTGCATGTTGGGTAATGAGGTAGTGAAGGTGATTTAGAAGCTGAAAGATGTTGGAGCCAAGTGAAGACCATGG
>JAJOOH010000684.1:0-42319 GCA_029582605.1 Solanum gracilifrons
CAATTCCATAATCCAAAGAAATTTAGACACAATTCATTCATAAGCCTTCATAATCATAAAACCCACTTCATAAAGGTACAATTTAGGAATTGAGAGAATTTGTGGGTTCATAGAGTATTTTCATCATAAATCATCAATTAAACATTAATACAATAATAATTTGACATTAGAAATCGTTTGAGGAAAGAATCTATGAGATTAAGTAAAACCCTAGATTTTCATAATTTGAAATCTCCTATGAATTTTCTCCTTGAATTAAAAGTTAGACAAGGATCAAGACTACCATACCTTACTATTAATTACCCCACGAAAATGGGACAAGAAACACCTTGGAAATCCACCAACCCTAGCTTCAATGGCTTCCTTCTTCTTCTTTCAATTTAGAGAGAGAATATTTGAAAGGAGGAACTTCTTTTGGGTTTTAGAGAAATAAGGAGTTAATGACTTATTTTAGTACTTGAAACTATATATACTAGTGATATAAACCATTTAAGATCAACCCCACACTTTAATTAAATAAAATGAAATTACTCAAACACCATTAATTTGAGTAGTCCCGTCATGGACCACGCCCACTTGTATGGGTCATGAGAGGCACCACGACTCGTGGTGGTGCCCGTGGTCCCTTGAAAAGTGTACCTCCCCACCCTCACAATCCCTCAAGGGTCTAATGGAGGACCACGTGAGCTCCCACGATCCGTGGTGAAACCACAAGTCGTGTTGATGCTCGTGCTCATGGAGGCAGTAGATTGTGAAAGTTGCCTTGCTTCCCTTGAAGCTAAGTGAGCTTCACTCCCATGGTGATGGATCGTCTATGGCACCATGGCTCATGGTGGTGCCTGTGGTCTTTGAGGCAGTAGCCTCCTCAATCATGCACCACTCCTACCAAGCTAAGGCTACCCCACGAGTCTTCCTAGGATCCGTGGTGATGACCACGGGTTGTGAAGTGGCTCGTGAAGGGTGCCTTGGCTTGGCATAATTTCTAGGCACCTTGTCTTGCCACCACGGGTGGCACCACGGGTCATGAAGACCCTCGTGGTGATAGTAGGCAGTGTCTAGATGGTTTTTCATGCACCTAAGGCTCCCACAATGCTAAGGCAAGACCAAGACACCTCTCACGATCCGTGGTCAAGATCACGAGTCTTGGTGAAGGTCGTGGTTCCTAGGCATTGGTTAGGCCTTAATGCCATGCCTCACACATGGATAAGGTACCCTCACGATCCCTTTCACGGACCGTGGTCAAGACCACTGGTCGTGAAAGTTCTCGCGGTCCTTGGGTAGTGTCTAGCCAACTTGGGGGAGCTTTGGCCTTTCACTTAGGCTTGCCCCTTTTTGGCTTGGCTCCTGCCCTTGTACCCATTTCCATACCTTAAAAGGTCTTCTTAACTTAGGGGTCTAGTACTTACTTTAATGTTTAGCAACTAAACCCCTAAACTCTTGACATACACCCTCACATTAGGCTCTAGTTCAACCTATCATTTTTCGAGTCATTACAGGTAGACCTAATGTTGGTGGGCCATCTTGGAAAGTCAATGAGATATCCTTAATGTACCTTAAATCGGTAAACCTAATGGTGGTGGCCCTTTATTGTGTAATGTACCTTGGGTCGATAGGCCTAATGTTCGTGGCCCTCTCAAGTACAACAATGTAATGTGAATGAAGTACTCTATGGGAATGGTGGCTAAGCACCGAGTGGATATGGCTAAGATGGTGACTCTCCCAATGTTAGGTTAGATTCCAATGAACATCTTTCTTATCCCATAACTATGTGCCTACATAGGATGCTTACTAGTTCTACCCTAGGCAAGTAGAACACCTTTCTTCAGTGTGGGGTCATATGACACCGAATTCCATGATTTAGCTCTCATGGTCTATGTCAGTTAATGCCAATTCCCATCATGTGAAATGTGCATTATAATTTCTTGATGAGTTTTATGAGCTGTGGGTGGTAGTATGGGATGCTATCCATGCATTGCACGAGTAGGCTTTGAGAGGGTCATAGTGAGTTCCCTAAGTCTTAATGGCTAATGTATGAATGTGCTCTTATGTTAAAGTTAATGAAAATGATGATCTAATGTCTAATGAATGAAGATGCTCTAAATAAAGTTAATGAAGAATGTTGGCTCTTATATGCTTAAATGTAAAGATGCATGCAATACTTGGATTGTATTATGAGTTACTTCCTTGTCATGACTTATCGTATATGAATGTGCCTTGTCTATGGTGACTTCAAAGGAGTACTTAGTGTGAGTAGTAGTATGGGATGCTACTTGCACATTGCACAAGTATGACTTAGAGTTGTCTTAGATTTTGGTCTTAATGTGATGATGTGACTTATGTAATGTTTATGTCTCTTATATGCTTTATTGTGTAAAGGTGCAAAGGATGAATGGTAAGTTAACTTTTGGTGGCCTTAAAGTGGAACCTTAGTGTGGGTGGTGGTATGGGACGCTACCCATACAATGCAGAAGGTATAGTTTGAGGGTTACTTGAGGTGAAGGCTTAAGGTGAAGGTAATTGTTTATATGTTGATTATGTCCAAATGTGAAAATATGACTTGTATGTTGGTTGTGACTTATATTATGCCTCATTGTGGTATTGTTGAAAGATCATTCTCCCAATACCCTTACACATGACTATGCATGAAATGTCTATGACTATGATAATCTTATTGTGTTGATTGAAAGGCTATTCTCATGAACACACTATAAACATGATGTGAAAGGTTTACTCACATATTAATGATTCTAAGGCAGAAAGGTTGTTCTCACCTATTGAATCTATGAGCTATCATGATACCATGTTGGTTTGAGTGTTAGGGCATTCTTCCATAAACATGAACCTAATTAAAGACTTAACATGAACTTAATGGGAATTATGCTTAGCACCGAGTGGATATGAATATGAGATGAAAGCTTTTACATCAGTTAATCCGGCTTTCAAAATGGGTTCCTTTTATGCTAGTTAGTCTGGGTTCCCAAATTAGCTATCTCATGAGATGGAAATTGTTTACCTTAGTTAGTCTGGGTTTCTAGAAGCAATCTCCATATCCCGTAACTATGTGCCCACATAGGTCTTTTGCTAGTGGATCCACCTAAGCTATCAAACATGAGTTCTACCTTAGGCAAGTAGGACACCTCTTTTCGGTGTGGGGCAGTACATCGGGTTCCATGTAGCTCACATTGTCTATGTAGGTTAAGGTTATTTCCCTACATGACAAGAATATGAATTATGACAAGAACATGAACATGAACTATACTTATGACTTCTCAAGGAGCTCTACTTAATGTGAGTGGGGGTATGGGACTCCATTCATGCATTGCACAAGTTGTCTTTGAAAGGGGTTATGGTGTGGTTCTCTTATGCTATGAAGATATATGAATTTGTGCAAGTATGTTATGGATTGTTGCTATGAGTGGCTTTCCTTGTTACAAGTTAATGAACGTGAATGTTTCCTTGACTATGAGTATTGGCTATGGATGAGGTCAAGGTATGATATGCATGATTATGGTGGCCTAAAATTGGTACTTATTATTCGATAAGATTATCGGATCTTATCTATACATTGCACAAGTATAGCTTAGGGTTGCTTATGAGATGGTTTGACTTATATATTTACACCAATGTGCATGATGACTCTTAAATTTGATAAAGTGCATGGTTTCAACTAAAATGTCCATTTTAGCATGTTTTTAAGGATTTTATGAATGGCTATCATACTTGGTGCATTTTTGTACTAACCCATATTTTCTTCATTTTTCTATAAGTGCGGGGCTCGGTCGTTGAGGTGTGCTTCTCCTATTGTTCAAAGCTTGGATTGATTCTCTCCACACTTTTGGTGAGTCCTCATGGTTCGAGGACGAGAGTTGTTCATTTCTAGTTTCTTCCTTACATTCTCTTTTGAGACTATGTTGTAAAGGGTTGTGACCCTTATTGATACTCCGATTTTATTAGATAGTTATTGAGAAAGTGTCTAAACTTCCATTTGATTTTATGAAAGACTTTGATTGTAAAATGTTATAAATTATGCATCATTTCTATTTATCTTATGTCATAATATGCTAAGGGCTTGTATGAGACCCCTTCAGGGTTGGGTACACCGTGTTACATCTAGGGGTTACCCCTGGGTCGTGACACGTCTAAAATCGAATGAAATCCCACTAAAAATCCATCAAGAAACAACAGTCATTCGCAATACCCTCACCTCAAGAACTCAAAAACCTCCATTGTTAAAGAATGGGTTTAAAACTCAAAAACTTCTCAAGAATCACAATATAAAAAATCTCATGGATGAATTCATAAAATGAATTACATGGTTGGCGTGAGAGGGAACAAACCCAACACTATGAGAAGCTTACATACCTCGAAAGAACATTTGTTCTTCTCTAAACCTCTAAGTGTTTAGAAACATGGAAAATTTGTCTAAATCATACTAGACCCTTATTAGGAGTAAAAAAACATTTTAGGCCTAGTGGTGTAAGTAAAAGACCAAAATACCCCTTTCCCAAACGGATGAACTGCCTTAATTAGAGAGGTTTCACTTAAGCAGCCATAACTTTTTACTCGGAGCTCAAAATTTAGCAAACTTGGTGGTGTTGGAAAGATAACTCAAAGACCTTCGATTTGATACCTCATGGGTCACCTCACTCTTTATTTGATAAAAGATATGGTATTTTGAAGTTGACCCAAAACTAAAAACTAATGGAAGTCGGAGGTGTTACAATATCTCCCCATTGGGAACATTCTTCCTCAAATAGTGATGCCATATTTTCAAAGCAAACACCATCGCTTCCAACTCGAGATCATGAGTCGGGAAATTTTTCTCGTGAATCTTAAGATGTTAGAGGCATAGGCTATGACCTTACATTTTGCATCAATACACAACCAAGTCCAACTATCGAGGGATCGCAATAAACAACAAAGCCTTTTGTACCCTCAGGTAGGGTAAACTAGTCAACTTCCTGGAATTTTTTCTCATAAGCTTCGAACCATCGAAACTTAGCCATTTTTTGGGTCAACTTAGTCAACGGGGATGAAATAGATGAAAAACCCTCGATAAACCTTCTATAGTAACCATCCAATCCCAAGAAACTCCTTCTATCAGTTGGAGATGTGGGTCTGGAACAGTTATGTTCTAACGACCCTAAAAATGAACTAGTGAAACTAGAGCCTAACTAGTGAGTGTGTGAGTTTGTCTTGAGGTTTGAGGTTGTTGTATGTTCTTCCGAGTCATGGTTGAGGGGTTTAGGGGTTAAAATTCAAGGTACGACTCCCCATGGACCACCCTAGGGGTCCTTGAGGAGGACACTAAGGTTAACCCCGAAGGCTGCCCCATTTGATGAAAGTTGGCCAAAGTTTGGTGACCTACGGAAGGGGTCCACGCCCCGTAGATCCATTCACGCCCCGTGGATGGCCTCCGTAGGTCAAGGGACCCCAAACCAAGCCACAACCCCAATTGACGGATGACCAGAACGGTCCGTCAACCCATCCATGGTCCGAGGATGGGGGTCCGTCAATTGGACCTGGTTTACTGTCAAGGACACGGCCAAGCTAAGGGTGAGTTGGTAAATTCACCCCAAGTCTTTTTAAGTGTTTGGACGGTTATTTTGGGTTTATTTAGGTATTTTAAGAGTATTAAAATAATAAAATACTATTTTTGATTTCATTCTTCAATTTCCCCAAATCAAAACCCCTCCCTCTCAAAATATCTTCTCTCTAGAACTCCATTGAAGACCAAGAGAAGAAGAAGGTGTATGGCTTGAAGAGGAAGGCTATTGGGTAGATTTTCGTGGAATTCTTCAAGATAAAGGTATGGTGATCCTTCATCTAGGGTTAGCTTTCACCCTAGAGTCAATTTCAAAGAAGTTTTCAAAGCTCTCAAGTTTCACAAAAACCCTAGGTTTTACTCAATCTCATGGATTCTTGCATCAAACGTTTTCAAACGATAAATTATGATTGTATTGATGTTTAATTGATGATTTACGATGAAAATACTCTATGAACCCATGATTTCTCTCAATTCCTAAATTGTGCCTTATGAAGTGGGTTGTTGATTATGAATGAATGTTGATGGATTTATGCCTAGATTGATTTAGATTGTTGAATTATATCATCATCTATGCCTAATTATGGTGAATTATTGGTTAATTGAGTATTTGTGATCATAGCCTTGAAAGGGCTAGTTAGACCTAATTTCATGTTTAAGTAGAATTGTGCTTGAATTGTTGATCCAATTGAAAGGTGGAGGTGTTTACTTACTATGTACATTGTGATCATGGAATGAAGGCATAGTGTGAGGAATTGAAGTATTATGATGATGTTGTATATATGAATGTGATGTGAAGGATGTACATGTGGTTTCAATGAATGAATAATGATCATGTCTAGAAGTTAATTGTGTTAGGATTGGAGGTAGTCTCTTTATTAACACACTTGAATGCAGAATGAATGAGGTTCAATGGTAATGTTAATGATGAAGTACTTATTGAAAGGCTATTCTCAATTGTACTCTAATGAATGCTAATGATGTGTTGATTGAAAGGATATTCTCGATCTTACACTAATGAACGATAATGGGATTCTTAGATGAAAGGCTAGTCTCATCTTTGAATCTATGAGCTATCTAATGAATGAATGTTGGGTTGAGATGGATGCCCTCACGTGAGTTGAGTCGGGGTGTCTAGTAACATTCTCTTATCCCTTAATGTAATGAATGTTAAAATACTCTATGGGAATGTAGGCTAAGCACCGAGAGGATATTGAATGGGATGGAAGCCCTCTCGTGAGTTAAGTCGGGGTTTCTAGTAGCAATCTCTTGAGATGGATGCCCGCATGTGAGTTGAGGTGGGGTATCTAGTAGCAATCTCCTTGTCCCTTAACTATGTGCCCACATAGGATAGCTAGTGGATCCACTTAAGTTAAATACCGTTCTTCCTTAGGCAAGTTGACCACTACGGTGTGGGGTTACATGACACCGGATTCCATGATCTAGTTCTCATGGTCTATGTCAGTTAAACAGTTATTCCCATCATGTTAGATGTGCATTATAGTTTCTTGAGGAGTTCTATTAAGTGTGGGTAGTAGTATGGGATGCTATCCATACATGGCACAAGTAGGCTTCAAGAGGGCTATAGTAAGTTCTCTAAGTCTTAATGACTATTGTATGAAGGTCCTCTAATGAAGCTAATAAATAATGTTGAATTTGAATGTCTAATGTAATGATGCATGCTATACTTGGATTGTATTATGAGTTACTTTTTTGTAATGACTTATAGTATTTCAATGTACCTTGCCTATGTTGACTTCAAAGGAGTACTTAGTGTGAGTAGTAGTATGGGATGCTACTTGCACATTGCACAATATGACTTAGGGGTTGTCTTAGGTGATGGTTCTTATGTGATGAAATAACTTGTTAAAGGTTTAGGTCTCTTGTGTATGAGTATTATTGGAAATGGAAAGGTTGAATGGTAAGTTCACTTTTGGTGACCTTAATGTGGTACCTTGGTGTGGATGATGGTATGGTACGCTATCCATACATTGCACAAGGTATAGCATGAGGGTTACTTGAGGTAAAGGCTAAATGTGAAGGTAAAGAGTTACATATTGATAATGTTCAAATGTGATGTTATGACTTGTATGATGATTATATTTGTACTTGATGTCTCTTATGCTATTGTTCATGATATTTCTAAAAAGTAGCATCATGCATGGTTTCTAACCAAAATGTCCCCTTTTAAAGCATGTTTGTGCATTGTCATCATACTTAGTACATTTTTGTGTGCTAACCCCATTCTTCTATGTTTTTACTACAAAGTGTAGGTTCCGACAAGTGATTGCTTTTACCTAGATTGAAGTGCTTGGATTACTATTCTTCCAAGAATCAAGTGGTACGTCCTCATAGTTCGAGGACAAGGTTCTTTCTAGAAGTTTCATTCTTTTCATGTAATAGACTACTTTAGAATTCTATTGTAAAGGGCCGTGTCCCTATATTGTTAAAGATTGTGTCTAAGATGGCCATGTGAGATATAAACTTTCGCTTGCATTTTAATGAATGTCTTTAGATTGTATGGTTTTTAAATAAAAAGTTTTAATTTTGTACTATTTCTAATACCTATGCGATGAATGAATGTTATGAGGCTTGTATAAGACCCCTTCGAAGTCGAGTACGCCGTGTTACGACTAGGAGGTGCTCGCGGGTCATGACATCTGCACTGCTTCAATCTTCTGAGTATCAACTCGAATCCCTTCACCAGACAATATGTCGCCTGAAAATGCCACAGACTTAAGCCAAAACTCGCACTTAGAAACTTTAGCATACAACTCTCTATCTTTGATAGTTTGGAGAACTATTTTGAGATGGCTAGCATGATCCTCATAATTCCTCGAATAAATCATTATGTCATCAATGAATACAATCACAAATATGTCGAGATAGGGCTTAAATACTTTGTTCATAAGATACATGAATGTTGCAGGAGCATTAGTCAAACGAAAAGACATAATAAGAAAATCATAGTTGATAACGCTTAACTACACTTCATCAAATACTAAGTGTAGGCGTTCGCTAACGACTATAAACCCAACTAAGAGTTGGGGTCGATCCCACAGGGAGTGATACGGTAAAGAATTTAATTAAGAAGTAAAAACATGTCCTAATCGTTTGTAGGAGTAAAACTTTCGCAACATTAAAGCAAATCACAAAGTTTCAACGATTAATATCAAATGGAGGAATTTGATAACCAATTTAAGACAAAGATTAGTTAACACGGGAAGTAAACAAGTAGAGATTGGACCTTAGGAGTGTGATCAGCTGAATGCTAATTTTGCGCAATGGTTGATTACTAGTTGCTTAAAAGTTATAGAATCTCAATGGGTAGGCTAGGTTTGGAATACAATAGCAATTTCTCAATCAACTATTGCGCTTCAAGTGAGTTCTCTTGAACCTCAACAAGCATAACACAGTCAAACAACCTAATTTCTTATATAACCCACTCTTTCAAGTTGGGTTTGAAAATAAGCAATCAAACCCACTTTCTCAAGCTAGATTGTAAAGACGCAATCAATACAACTATGAATCAATCATTCAACTCTATTACCTCTTTCTCAAGCAAGCATGGAGAACTAAGCTAGAATTGCATTTGTAACTACAATTACTCAATTAAAACATGAACAATTAATTGAACCCACTTCAAAACAACATTTAAATTGTAACACCCTCAATTTGAAAAGAGGCAAATAGCAGTTTTTCAACAAGTTCCAAGTGCCATCCACGGTGGCAAACCACGGATTCTAGGTGGGTCCGTGGTTGGACACCTCAGAAAATCTCCAGGCCAGGACCACGACTGGACCCATGGACTGTAGGTGGGTCCACGGTATGTGGTCCAAGGATCTGTCGATGGCCCAAAACTCTCTAACAACGAACGACGGTTGACCAGGATGGTCCGTCGGTCGTGTGTCGTGGGTCAAAGGCTGACAGTTATTTCAAGGCCGAATGAGTCTTTTTTTATTTTAATCCAACTTAAGTGAGGTCATTTTTCCTAAGCCTAGGGTCACTATATAAGCCTTTTTAACTCTAAAACTCACCCAATTAAGTCATATTTTCCAAAACCCAAATTAATTTCCAAAGTTCATTCCCTCCAAAATATTCTCTCTCTAGAAACTTGGAGAAGAAGAAGAAGGAGATTCAAGCTAGGGTTCAAGAGCAAGCTTTCATCCATGGAATCCTCTCAAAATCTCCAATTTCAAAAAGATAGAAATCCCCAATTGTTAGGGTTTGATTCAAAAGTCATGGTTTCCTTTCAAACTTGATTCTAATGGTTTAATTATGTTATATTAAGAATGAATTGATGATTTCCTATGGTTTTTATAATGTATTTAAATTCCCATATTTCTCAATTGTGATCTTATGATGTGGGTGTTTGTTGATGAAAGAGGAGTTTTATGAATTAATGCATGAAGTGATAGAATCACTTGAATTATAATGATATTCATATCTAATGCTAGAATTCTAGATGTGATGATTGAAATAAAGTTTTGAACCTCAAGGAGGTAAAGTATGAAATTATGCATTTGATATGAAATTTATGCAATTGTATTGATAATGCTTTGAGAGTAAACTCTCCATGTTGTTGTTGTTGTTGTTGTGTTGTTGAAAGGACATCATCATATACATACCTATGTATGATAATGAAGGTTATTAGGTTGAAAGGTTTTCTCACCTAATTGAATCTAAAAGCAAGTAATCATGGATAGTGAAAGGTTTTCTCACGCATGATCTAAAGAGTTATTCTAATGATCTACCTTGAATCGGTAGGCCAATAGAACCCTTTCATGAGTGACTAATGAGCTATTCTAGTGATTTATCATGAATCGGTAGGCCAAGGGCGCCCTTTCATGGGTAATGGAGTCAAGTCAAGACTTAATAACTACTCCGTGGAATGTAATGCTTAGCACCGAGTGGATATTATTTGAGATTTAAGCTCACCCGTAGTAAGGCCGGGTTTCTAGAAGCAATCTCTTGAGATGGAAACTCCCTCATAGTAAGGTCGGGTTTCTAGTAACAATATTCTTATCCCATAAACTATGTGCCCTCATAGGTTATTTAGCTTGTGGATCCACCTAAGCTAAGATTACTAGTTCTACCTTAGGCAAGTAGACCAACCCTTTTCAATGAGGGAGTCACCAGATTCCATGATAAGTTTACATGGTCTCATGTAGGTTAAGGCTTATTTCTCACAATAACAAGAAGTTTAATATTGAACTAAGGATTGCTTAAAGAAGCATCTCGTAGTGTTCAAAGTAATCATGAACTAAGGCATGCTTAAAGAAGTATCCCATAAGTGTTCAAAGGTTTTCATGATAAATCTAGCTTGCATTCAAGATGATGTTTTGAATTATGTTTTCCAACTATCTCCATGATGATGTTTAAACTTTGTAAAGTGCATGCTTTGAAATGAAATGTCCCTCTTAGCATGTTTTCAATGTTTTTATGCATGGCTATCATACTTAGTGCATTTTTATACTAACGCCTACTTTTCCCTACATTTTTCCAAAGTGTAGGGTCTAATTCTCAAGGTGGTAATTCTCGTGACTAGATCTTGGATTAATAGTGTTCTCGAGCTTGGTGAGTCCTCATGGTTCGAGGACGGACTTCTATGTTTTAGTTTCTTTCATGTACTTTCCATTTTTTGACATGTTGTATGGGCTAGGCCCTATTTCATTCAATATTATAATAGATGGCTATCTTGAGACAAAGTGTCTAGACTTCCACTTTCGTTTATGAAAAAACTTTTTTAGACTTGAAATGTGTTCTCTCTCGTTATTCTATTTACTTATGTTATGAGGACTAAGAGGCTTATGTAGAGTCCTTCGGGATTCTATACGCTGTGTTACATCTTGGGGGGTACACTTGGGTCGTGACAAACTTGGTATCAGAGCACAAGGTTTAGAATTATTCTAGAATTATGTCTCATAAGACACGTCTGGTAAAGTCTTGTTCATGAGTGTGAAGCGCGCCACATTTATGGATGAGAAGCTACAAGATGTTTAGGAAATTTTACTTCTTTCATTACTCTTTAGTCGTGCGATAGAGTTTAACTGTATAAGGTATTTATCCTAATCCTAACCCGATGGTCTACAGAATATAACTACTCAAAGGGCTTTCTCTAGAAGGAATGAGGAAGACAATATGAATCAAAGAGATCCTCCTCAAGCTCCAGTTGATCCTTTGACTGAGAATGTAACAAATGCGAAGGTTAGGTCGGCTTTCCAAATGTTGGCTCAAGCCTTGACAGCACAAGCCAATAGAGAGGTGGTTGCTCATGTGAACCCGAATAGGAATTCAGCGGCTTCAAGAGTTAAGGACTTTGCAAAGATGAACCCTCCGGAATTTTATGGCTCCAAACTTGAGGAAGATCCTTAAGAATTTATCGATGAGGCCTATAAGGTACTTGCTATTATGGGGGTAACTTCGATGGAGAAGGCGGAGTTGGCCGCTTATCAATTGAAAGGTGTGACTCAAGTCTGGTAAAACCAATGGAAGGAAGGAAGGCCGGTAGGAGCGGGCCCTGTAGAGTGGGAAATGTTTAAGTCTGCTTTTCTTGACAGGTTCTTTCCCCTTGAGATGAGGGAAGCAAAGGTGAAAGAGTTCATTAACCTTCATCAAGGAAGTATGAGTGTGAGGGAGTATGCTTTAAAGTTAACCCAACTATCCAAGTACGCTCCAACTATGGTGGCGGATTCTAGGGCTAAGATGAGTAAGTTTGTGACAGGTGTCTCCGACATGGAATAGAAAGAATGTCGAACAGCAATGCTTATCCATGATATGGATATCTCATGCCTTATGGTGCATGTCTAACAAATTGAGGAGTCAAAAAAGAATAGGGAGGCAAAGAGGGCTAGGACTAGTGACGGGAACTTCTCTAATACAAGGTTCGATGGACAAGGTCGACCAAGGTTTAGACAAAGGTTTTCCAACCAAGGTTCCTCCAATGCTCCTTCCAAGTTCACTAGAGATAGGGTGACTAAACCCAATCCTCAAGGAGGTAATGGTAGTGGATCTTCATTTTCTAGGACTAATTGTACCAAGTGTGGAAGGAGGCACGATGGTAAGTGTCTAGCTAGCATGGATGGTTGCTATGATAGTGGTAAGAGTGGTCACAAAATGAGAGATTGCCCAATGCTTACGGCTAAGGGAAGAGAGGGTAAGCAAGATCCTCCTAGTTATTAAAATTCCAATGCTCCCAAGGAAAACCGCTACTATGCTCTTCAAAACCGAGGTGAACAAGAGAATTCTTCATACATGGTCACCAGTATGTTAAAAGTTTTCTATATAGATGTGTATCCTTTGTTAGACCCTGGTACTACTTTGTCTTGTGTGACGCCTTATGTGGAAATGATATTTGATGTGCTCCCTAATGTGTTGTTAGAACCTTTTTTCTGTCTCTACTCATGTTGGTGATTCTGTGGTGGCTAAGAAGTTTTATAGAAGATGCCATGTTTCCCTATCCCATAGAGTTACTCTTGTTGATTTGGTAGAGCTTGATATGTTATATTTCGATGTTATACTTTCTATGGATTGGTTGCGCTCTTGTTACGCATCGATTGATTGTAGGACTCGTGTAATCAAGTTTCAGTTCCCGAATGAGCCTGTCCTTGAGTGGAAGGGGGGAAATTCTATGCCTAAGAGTCAGTTCGTCTCATATCTTAAAGCTAGAAAGATGATCTCTAAGGGTTGCATTTACCATCTTATTAAGGTGAGGGATGTAGATTATGAAGCCCCTACACTTGAGTCGGTCCCCATAGTAAATGAGTTTTCGGAAGTGTTCCCAGATGATTTACCCAGTATTCCTCCCGAGCGGGAAATAGACTTTGGTATTGACCTTCTCCCAGATACACAACCTATCTCAATTCCTCCTTATAGAATGGCCCCGGCTAATTTTAAGGAGTTGAAAGAACTATTGAAGGACTTGTTGGATAAGGGCTTCATCCGACTAAGCATCTTACCATGGGGTGCTTCCATGTTGTTTGTTAGAAAGAAATATGGGTCTTTTCGTATGTGCATCAATTATCGTTAGTTGAACAAAGTGACTATTAATAACAAGTATCCTCTTCCAAGGATAGATGATTTGTTTGACCAACTTCAAGGGGCAAGTTATTTCTCAAAAATTGACCTTAGGTCGGGTTATCACCAATTGAGGGTGAGAGATGAAGATATTCTAAAGACGGCTTTTAGAACCCGGTATGGTCATTCTGAGTTTTTGGCAATGTCGTTTGAGTTGACTAATTCTTTGGCGGCGTTTATGGACTTGATGAATAGTTGATATATCGTGAGTTTACGATATTTTGATACATTTCACCTAAGAGTTGTGCGTGTCTAGGGCCATTTTGTATTGAAAATAATGTTTTTGTGTCATGTTTGCAGGAAATAGGCTTGGACGCGATAAAGTGGGATGACAGCTGAAATTTTGCAAAAGTGGCCACCTATGGAGGGACCTACAGACCGTAGGTCCTGTGACGATCTGTCGATGGATAGGCGTAGATGGGAGCATCAGGGAAGTTTGACCAAGTGTGTAACTACGAAGGGACCTACAAACTGTAGGTTGACCTACGGGCCGTCATGCACATCCGTAGAAGGTGTTCAGAGAGTTGAAGTTCCAGTACCTGATGAAAATCCTAAGTGTGGAGCCACGAAAGAGGACCCACGGACCGTAGGTCAACCTACGGTTTGTCCTGCACATCCGTTATTGATGAACTGGGAGTTGAAGGTTCCAGCTGCTGTGGAAAAGTTCTAATTGTTGACCAACGTGGGGAACCTATGGACCGTAGGTCGACCCACGGTCCGTAGGTCCAGTCGTTGATCAAAGCCGCATCCTAGAAGTTTATTTTCTTATTGTGTTTCCTTTTTGTTTAGGACATGTTTTTGTATAAATAAGGTATTTAAACCTCGTTTTTTAGGGTTAGACATTATTGTTTACTTTTAGTTCTTGATATTTTCTTGGGAATTAACTTGCAAACTTTGGCAATTTGATTTCCGAATTTCGGTTTCTAAGATCTTTTATTTGAAATTCAATTGGAGATTACGGGTTTCTTCTACTCTAAACCTAAGTTCATGAATTCTCTTGATCAAAATATGAATTGTGTTCTTTCAAGCATAAGTAGCTAAATCCACAACTAGGGTTGTGGGAACCATGAGCAATTAACAAAGTATAAATAATAATTAAGTAATTCTTGAATAGTGTTTGTGCATGTATTGGTAATTCTTTCACTTAGAAGTCTTTTTAACGAGTGTACGCGTTAGAACTCGCCTTGTTGCTACTTGCCAGACCAAAGAAGTAGTTAATGAGAAAAGATTTATCAACAAAGATTTAGTGTGATACTATCTAATAGTCTAATGTCAATTGGTTCGATGGTGAAAACTAAGCCATACATTGATGTAATGTCTAATCTGAAGTAAAGGTAAGGGTTAGTAAAATATACACACGTAGCCGGACCAAGAAGCGAGTGAAATTCCCTATTTAGAGGACCAATCACTTAGGGATACATATCTTACCAACTTTGTATGTAAAATACTAGGAAAGGATTACTATTATTAGGATTACCGCATTAAGATCTTGTGGGGAACACGTATACCCTAGTTTCTCTCTCTCACTGACAACAACAAAGTTTGAATCTTGCTTACTTGCTACTTGATCAACAATCAGTTATTTGTTTCACAAATCCCCTCCCCTATATTTACTTGTCTCGGAAATAAGTTGACTAAACGAATATAATAGTCAGTTAAGTTTAAATCTGAACCATATTCCTAGTGGGATCGACCACAACCTACAAGTTGGGTTCTTTACTTGATAACGATCACTTATACTTCTTTAGGGAGGTGAAATTTGAGTGTATCAAATTTTGGAGCCGCTTCCGGGGAATAAGGCTTTTGGATTAAGTTTAAATACAATATTGAACTTTAGTCAATTATTTTCTAATTTTACGTTTTCTTTTGTTTTTGTTTTCTACAGATTTCTACTCTAGTGTATGCCAAGTACACGGAGTCGAGGCAAATCACTGACCCCATACGACCCCGAACTAAGAAAGACTTTGAGAAGAATGGCAAATCAAGGGGGAAATAATAATCCAATCATAGAGTAGCATGAGGATGGAGTGAATAATGAGAAAAGTCAGGTTCCTGGTGGTAATCTACTCCGAGATGCATTGAGGGTGCAGAATCTGCCAGAACCAAGGCTGCAAGATAACTGCATGGTCGAGTTCAATACAGTTGAATCAAAAGGACCTATTTTTCTCCCTCATCTACCACCAGGGCATACATTTGTAGTGATGAGCAATCTGATGCAAATGTTTACTACGAGGGGGTTGTTTCTGGTATGGCTTCGGAAGATCCACATGGGCACATGGCCAAATTGAGGACTATTTGCAAGAGTTGTGTGGAACAACCGGAGTTGGATATGAACTTCATTGAGTTGAGAGTTTTCCATCTATCATTGATCGGAGATGCTACGATCTGGTTTTCTACACAAGGTGTTCATGGCAAAGTATTTCCCGTTGTCCAAGAAGTTGAATCACAAAGACAAGTTGAACAACTTTGTAGCACTACCTGCAGAGTCTGTGAGTAGTTCATGGGATAGGTTCATTGCATTCATAAGAAGTGTTCTGAATCCCGCATCGATGATGAGTCACTGAAGGAGTATTCCTACAAAGGTCAGGATGACAATGGTAAGGTTGTGCTTGATACTATCGTTGCAGGATCACATGGTGAGATTACTTTTGAGGAGATCGCAGAGAAACTGGAGAAGATTTCCTAAAATAATAGAGCATGGAGCACTGAAAGTCAGACACTGGAAGAAGCACATTTGCAGTGCAAGCTGCACCTAGTCAATCTACTGATGAAATTTGTGAAAAAACGGCTCAGATGAGGACAAAACTTGGGTTGGTTATGAAGCATATGAGCGGAGGTCCAAAAAAGGTGAATGCGGTAAACTACTTGACTAGAACCCCACCACCACCAGTTGAGGAACGCTACTATGAGATGATGCTTATTTTGTGAATGATCAGACAGAGGGTTTCCAAGCCAATGCCCAAGGTTCCAACTCGGATAATTGGCGCCTGGGTCAAGGAAACCAAGGTCGGAACTATGGTAACTACAATCGAGAGGGTAACTATGTCCGGGATAGGAACTACCATCACAACAACAACTACAACTGGAACAACTATGGCAACAGAAACGAGAGAGTTGGGTCTTATATTCCACCTGCAAATCAAGAATCTGGCATAGGGAAGTTGGGGGTAGTATGTCACGTATTGAAGATATGATGCAGAAGATGATGAAGAGGTTTGATACGACTGATGAAAATGTGAAGGAGATGCGAAATGACTTGTCTGAAATTGGTCAAAAAGTTAATGCATATGCAGTGTTGATCAAGCAACTTGAGCAGCAGATGAATCAATTATCCACTACAGTAAACCCACGCCAGCCTGGCACACTTCCTAGCAACATCATTCAGAATCCGAATAATGTTGGGCATTGTATGGCAGTCACTACTCGAGGAGGTAAACACACCATTGACCCCCCTATGCCGTCTGAGGTTGAAACTATGGTCGAAAAAGATAATGATGAGATCGAGGTTACAGGAGAGTCCAAGAATGCTACAGAGAAGGAAGCGGAGGTGACCCAAAAAGTTATTCCCATGCCTAGACCTCCATCGACATTCCCATGGAGATTAGTGAAGAAGAATGAAGAAGGAAACTACTGCAGGTTCATTACTATGTTGAAACAGCTTTCCATCAATGTTCCGTTGATAGAGGATTTGGAGCAAATGCCTAAGTATGCAAAGTTTATGAAGGATTTGGTGACCAAAAAGAGGGTCGTTAGCTTTGAGAATGATGAGAGGTTGCAACATTGCAGTGTTATTGCTACTAGGTCACTTGTGTAGAAGAAAAAGGATCCTGGTGCTTTCACTATTCATTGTACCATTAGGTTGTTGCATTTTGCGAAGGCGTTGTGTGATTTGAGTGCTAACATTAATCTAATGCCATTGTCTATCTACAAGAAGTTGGGTTGAGGGTCTCCAAAACAGACTGCGATGTGACTACCCATTGCCGATAGAACTGTGAAGAAGCCCATTGGTGTTCTCCAAGGTGTCCTAGTGAAAGTGGAGTCGTTTATTTTTTCGAGTGGATTTTATAATACTTGATTGTGAGGTTGATTTTGAGGTTCCCGTCATCTTAGGGAGACCATTCCTTGCTACTAGGCGTGCCTTCGTCGATATGAAGAGAGGGCAGATGAAATTCTGATTATATAATGAAGAGGTAACTTTCAACATATGTAGGTCTATGAAGTAGGAAAGCAACCTAAAGTCAGTATCAGTGGTTAATCATATTGTGGAGCGAGGTTCTGATGTGTCTATTGAAGAGAGGTTGGGTGTCGATGCTCTGGCAGAAGTTATGATGAATATTGAGGGTGATGGTATTGAATACTATGATGAATTAGTTGTCACACTTGATAGGATCGAATTCCATTCCAAACAAAAGAAATTGGAGCTAGATATGAAGAATCACGACTCTCCACCCGCAAAACCATCTGTTGAAGAGGCTCCAAAATTAGAGCTCTAGGCTCTACCATTGCATTCGAGGTATGTACTCTTGGGGAGAGATGGTACTTTACCGGTCATCATTGTGGCCAATTTGACTGAGGTACAAGTTGAGGCATTGGTTTCTGTGTTGAAGAGGTTCAAGAGGGCGATTGGATGGACTATTGCGGGCATTATTGGGATTCCTCCTAGCATTTGTTCTCATAAAATTCAACTCATGTCGAAACACAAGCCTAGTATCAAGCACCAAAGGAGACTAAATCCGCCTATGCAAGAGGTAGTGAAAAAGGAAATCATCAAATGGTTGGATGTTGGAGTCATATATCCCATTACAGATAGTACTTGGGTTTGTCATGTTC
Organism: Solanum gracilifrons; assembly: GCA_029582605.1. Taxonomy (NCBI): domain Eukaryota; kingdom Viridiplantae; phylum Streptophyta; class Magnoliopsida; order Solanales; family Solanaceae; genus Solanum; species Solanum gracilifrons. Next base: position 18,452 of record JAJOOH010000684.1, read on the forward strand.
AGTGTGTTCCTAAGAAAAGTGGGATTATTGTGGTTCCTAATGCAAAAAACGAGCTTGTTCCAATGCGACTAGTGACTGAATGGAGAGTATGCATGGACTACCGGAAATTGAATGCTTGGACAGAAAAGGATCACTTCCCTATGACATTCATGGATCAGATGCTGGATCGCCTTGCTGGTAAGGGTTGGTATTGCTTTCTTGATGGTTATTCGGGCTACAATCAGATCTCCATTGCTACGAAAGACTAAGAGAATACCACCTTCACTTGCCCTTATAGGACTTTCGCCTTCAAACAGATGCCATTTGGGTTGTGTAATGCTCCATCGACCTTCTAGTGTTGCATGATGTCAATATTTTCATATATGGTGGAGGACACTATTAAGGTATTTATGGATAATTTCTCTGTGGTAGGTGACTCGTTTAATTGTTGTCTGATGCATTTGGCCGAGGTACTGAAACGGTGTTAAGAGTGCAATCTTGTGCTCAATTGGGAATAGTGCAACTTCATGGTGAAAGAGGGGATCGTTCTGGGTCATCGGATTTCTGAGAAGGGTATTGAGGTTGATAGAGCTAAAGTCGAGGTAATAGAAAATCTTCCACCACCTATCTCTGTTAAAGGTTTTGGAAGTTTTCTTGGGCATGCAGGCTTTTATAGGAGGTTTATCAAGGATTTTTCCAAAATTGCACACCCATTGTACAAATTGCTCGAAAAGGAGTGTAAGTTTGATTTTGATGATGCTTGTCCAAGAACATTTGGAGAGTTGAAATAAAAGCTAGTTTCCGCACCTATCATTATTTCACCGGATTGGGGGAAACCGTTTGAAGTGATGTGTAATGCGAGTGGAGTGGTGCTTGGTGTGATATTAAGACAGAGGCGAGAGAAAATTCTTCATTCTATTTACTATGCCAGCAAAGCTCTAAATGTGGCTCAAAAGAACTATATGGTGATTGAACAAGAACTCCTTGATGTGGTTTTTGCATTCGAGAAATTTTGATCTTACTTGCTTGGTACTAAGGTAATAGTGCATACTGACCATTCTGCATTAAGGTATCTAATGGCTAAAAAGGATGCAAAACCAAGGTTTATTAGATGGGTATTGTTGCTGCAAGATTTCAATTTTGAGGTGAAAGCTAGAAAAGGGATAGAAAATCAAGTTGTCGATCATTTGTCCATATTAGAGGAGGAATGTAGCGACCCTAAAAATAGATAGGTGAAACTAGAGCCTACCGTATGAATTTTTAAAGTTTAAGCATAAATAGGAGTTATGAAATTTTCCAAAAAAAATTGGACTTTGCCTTAGTTGTATTTGGTCCATGTAGGCAAGGGGCGTTTCCGTAAATATTAATTTTAGTTAAATTAAGAAGTGGGTATATTTTATTTTATTTTATTTCTAATAACTATATATGGTATTAAAACTTTTAAAAAGGTATTGTTCTAATTCATCTTTCAAAAAAAGGGTTCGCTCTAGAAACCATTGAAGGTCAAGGTCAAGTTGGAGCTAGGGTTGAAGATTTCGAGTTCTTTCTTCTTCAATTTTCGTGGGTTTTCAACTTAGAGGTATGGTGACCCTTGATCCTTGATCAATCTTTCTTTCAAGGAGTTCAATCAAAAGGGTTTTAAAAGTGTTTCAAAGAACAAAAATCTCAAATTCTAATCTAAGCATGGGTTCATTGGCAAAACCTTTTCTAAGCCATTATATTGATGAATTAATGTTTCATTAATGTTTTTAAGATGATTTCATATGGAATTCCTTGAAGAACCCATGTTTTCCCTAAACTCCTAAATTTGCTTATGAAGTAGGTCTTTTTCTATAAATTCAAAGTTGATGGAATTAGGTGTAAAGTGAGTTGTATTGATATCTCTTGGGTTGTTTAATGTTTATTCATGATTAATTGTTGATAATGGGTGAATTAAGGGTGGTAAGCCTTATGGGTGAAATATTGGTGATTGTTTGGATTTTGGTGATTTTGGATATGGCTTTGGATTATGGTAAGAAAGCTTGAACTCTCTTTATTGAATTGATTGTTGTTGGTAGGTTGAATCCACTTTTGGTGGAAGTGTTATATCGTATTCTTGTGCGGTATTATTGTGAATTGAGGCCATGAAGGGCATTATATGAGTGCTATTATAGTGTTGTATTATTATACACATATGAGGCTATATGTAAAGTCCTATATGAAGCTATATGTAAAGTTTGTGTGAAGTTATAATGTGAAGATGTTCTAATGGTACTAATGTGATATTGCATAAAGTGTTATTATGCTAATGAGAAAGCATGTTTCTCTTGAAATGATGATATGTGGTGATGATGGACTATGATGAGTCTTTATAAGATGATGTTGTAGCTCATATGCTAGACTTGAGTATCTTGTCTTGTGTCATGAAAGCTTGATTTTATATATGAATGTTTGGTTGGGCTATGACTTAGTAATGGAGGTCTTCCAATAAATGCTAAAAGAGGAATTCTAGGCCAAGACTTGAATTGGTAGACTTAAGCATAGTGCCTTTTCATGAGTCTAGCTTTCCTAAGTACATGTATAACCTTGAAGGATGGGCCTTAGGATGATGTTCCCTTCTTGAGTGAAATGATAGACTTAGAGATGGATGGAGCCGGAACGGCATGAGAATCCTTATCTAAGAAAGTCAAATGAGCTATCCCTATGAACCTAGATTGGCTATGACTAAGAAATGGGACCTTTCTTGGGAAGAGGTACTATGAGTTGGTTGAACTAGAAAAGGAACCCTTTCTAGTACATATGTGATTGAATACTCTATGGAAACCAAGGCTAAGCACCGAGTGGATGTGGTTAGGATGGTGGCCTAGTTGAGCATGAGATTAGGCACAATGAACATCCTTGGGCATCTCTTAAACCATGTGCCAACATGGGTTGCTTTTAGTTCTACCCTTGGCAAGTAGAACAACCTCCACGGAGTAGGATAGACTCCGGATTCCATACCTTGCTAGTGTGGTCTATGTCGGTTAAAGCCTATTTCCATCATATGGGATGTGCACTCTAGTATTGGATAGGTTCTACAACGTGTAGGTAGTAGTATGGGATGCTATCTACACGAGTAGGCTTAAAAGATGCTAAAGTGAGTTCCCTAAGCCTTAGGGCTATTATGTGATTGTCCCCTATATGTTTGTTTGTCTCTTAAATGGTTTTATAAAGAATGTTGACTTAGTATGTTATAATGTAATGATAAAAATAAAAAAACCTTGTCTATGGTAACTCTTAGGAACACTTAAGTGTATATGAAGAGGTTGTATGGGCGGTCACTTCATTATTCACTTAAGTGTGGCTTAGGGTGACTTGAGATAGAGACTTAAATGGTAAGGAAGGAATTACTTTGCTATCTTGTTTAACTATAATACACTTGTGTTAATTGAGTTGTAAACGATGTGAATATGGTCTTATTTGTGAATGGTGACTTGAAATGTGGGTTTATGCTTGTGGTTGTAAAGGTTTGTTAAAGAAGGTCTTAAAAGCATTTTATTCCTTGTAAATGTCTGTGGTGCACGTTTTCTTGCATGGTCATCATACTTAGTACTTAATTGTGCTAATTCCATATTTCTCTATTTTCTACAAGTGTAGGTTCCGGAAAGTGAGCGGGTTCTATAGTAAGCTTGGAACTTGAAGTTCTTCCAAAATCTTGTGGTATGTCCTCATATGTCGAGGACAAGACTTTTCTATCCTAGTTTTATGATAAGGTTCTTGTAATAGACTTAATAGACTTCTTTTGATTGTAAAGGGTCGTGTCCCTAGTATGTTTTCACGTTTATGTCTAAGATGGCTAAGAGACTTAGTATTCCGTTTGTGTACTTTTGAATGATGTTTTTAAAAGTGACCTTTGAGTCTTATGGGATTTTATTTAAAGAGTTTTTAAATTCCGCACTATTTTACATATCTAATGTGATGAATGCTAAGGGCTTGTATGAGACCTCCGAGAGGTCGAATACGCATGTTACGACTTGGGGATGCTCTCGGGTCGTGACAAGGAAGCTATGCTCAAGCTAGGAGATGGGGCTGAAATTAATGATGCCTTTCCAGACGAACATGTATTGGATGCATCTATTGATCTTATTCCTTGGTTCGCAAATTTTTCTAACTACTTGGCAAGTGATCTGGTTCCATCGGATTTGTTGTTTCACCAAAGGAAAAAGTTTATCCATGATGTGAAGAAGTTCTTTTGAGATGAGCTTTACTTGTTCCGTATATGTGATGATGGGATTATTCGTCGTTGTGTTCCTGAGGTTGAGATGATGAGATACTAGAGGCGTGTCATTTATCGCATGTTGGTGGGCATCATAGTGGTATTCGGACTGCGCATAAAATCTTGCAGTGTGGGTATTTCTGTCCTACCATCCACCAAGATGCTCATGATTTCGCCAAGTCTTGTGATCATTGCCAAAGAGAAGGAGGAATTTCGAAGAGGCAAGAGCTACCTATGAATCCGATATTGGTGATTGAGTTGTTTGATGTTTGGCGCCTAAACTTTATGGGTCCATTTGTGAGCTCACATGGGATGAAGTATATTCTTGTTGCGGTTGATTATGTGTCAAAATAGGTGGAAGCAACTACGCTTTGAAACAATGAGGGTAAGAGTGTCATCGCAAGATTTGGTACACCTAGGGCGATTATCAGCGATGGAGGTTCCCACTTTTGTAATAAGTTGTTCAAGGCATTGCTAGAGAAATATGGAGTCTGTCACAATGTAGCCACTCCTTACCATCCATAGTCTAGTGGGCAAGTTGAAGTGTCAAACAAAGAGATAAAGCAAATCCTTGCAAAGACTGTGAATGACAATAGAACTGATTGGTAAAGGAGGCTTGATGATGCTCTACGTACCTATCGCACCACATTTAAGACTCCCATAGGTATGTCCCCCTACCAATTTGTATATGGGAAGTCGTGCCATTTGTCGGTAGAGCTAGAGCATAAGGTTATATGGGTGCTAAAGAAGTTCAATTTGGATTGGGGAGCCACATCGAGTCAAAGAGTGAATGACATAAATGAGCTTGATGAGTTTCTCCTAAAAGCTTATGAAAGTTCAGCTTTGTACAAGGAGAAGATGAATAAGTATCATGATCAAAAGATTGAAAAGTGTGAATTTGTTGTGGGAGATCTGGTGCTTCTATTCAACTCAAGGTTGCACTTGTTTCCTGGCAAGCTCAAATCCAAGTGGACAGGGCCATTCAAAGTCACTCAACTGTTTTCACATGGAGCGGTCGAGCTCAAGAACAAGGAGGGAATAAGATTCAAGGTGAACGGGCAAAGGATAAAAGTCTACATGGGGAAATTGGAGAGTGTGCAAGAAGTGATTGAGGCATATTATCTTGATGAAGTCTGAGTAATCAAGGGGCATGCGTCGTACCCTGATATTCAATCAAGCATTGCTTGGGAGGCAACCCAAGATGTACAATCTAGCCAACTATAGGTTTTTCTTTTCGATTTAGTATTTTTCTTCTTTTATTCTAATTTCTATAACTCTTTAGATCGGTGTTTTATTTTTGTATTAGTGTTGTCTAGATATAGAATAGGGTTCGTGTCTATAAAGTGTCCCGAAAATGTCAAAAAGAAAGTCCTAACAATTGCTACGTGTGCAGGGATAAAAATCTAAATCTACATAAAAAGGTTGTGCAGAGGTCTACAAACCCCATCGACGGTATGTGGATCCATATATGAACCGTGAATGGCGTCTGTAGACCCCAGGTAAGTTTTCTAAAATTCTAAGTGTCATAGTAACCTACGGTCCGTAGGTTGACCCACAGACCATCGACGGGGTCTCGTGGGTCCATAACTAGGGTTCTGCCGACCTGACCAGGACCCCCTTAAAATTAAACCATTCAAATTCAAAAAAAATTCCACGTCCATCTAAATCTCCCTAACCATTTTTCAACCATCTAAATCCTCCTAATCACTCCTATAACTCCCATATCATTCCCATTCACTTCCCCAAAATCCCATATCATCCCTTTCTCTCCCAAATCACCCATCTCATTCCCCAATGATTCCACAGTCCGGGTTCGGTGTCAAAGGCTTGCAAAAAGGGTCTAGAAGTTTATTACAATCACACACTCACCATTGTTGTATACTTGTAAGGTATCTTGATTTCTCCCGAACTTTGAAATTTTTTACAGTTTCCATTTGAAATTACAACAATGAACTTGACCTTGGGTTGTTAATTTTGTGTTTGTATGTGAAATTGTATGCTAGAACACCCTTGGTATGATGGTATGTGAGTGTGTAGTTACTTAATACTGAATAATTCAAGTTAATAGGCCTAATTGGAAGTTTTCACTTAGAGTTCATGGGTATCGGTGTGATAACTTGTGAAATTCGGTAAAAATGGAACCCTAAGGATGATTAACTACCATATTACTTGTTGAAATGCATGCATAGGCCCAAATTGTTTAAAATTGGTGAAGAAAAAGGTTTGAAAGAAGTGAACCATCTAAAAACCAGGCACAGAATGACCCACGAGACCCCGTCTACGAACCGTAGTTAGGGTCCGTGGGCCAGAAGCACACACAACTTTTGCTAACTGTCGAACCACGGTGTGGACTACGGTCCATCGTTCCATCGACATACCGCTCTGCACATCCGTGGTTCCCACATCAGATACCCAATTCTGGGTACTCTGACCTACGGAGGGGACCTACGGACTGTAGGTCAACCCACGGACCGTAGGCACCCATTGTGGGTTGGCAGTTCAGCTACTGCCCAGACATTTTTTAGTTTTTTGTTTTGATTCGTTTCTTGTTCTAAAATTCTTCCAAGTGTTTTATTTGCTTGTTTTGGTACTAACTAAGCTTCTAAAGGTACTATGGCCCCCAAGTAAGCTCCAACTTATGCTGCAAAGGGCAAATCAAAATTTGTAGCAATTTCCTTACGGCTGATCGATGAGCACTCTGACTATGTTCCTCCCAACACCAGAACCTCCCCTACTACTCTTTGCACTACGAGGAACCGAACCCAGCTGGTGATTCCCTACGTGGTCACTGCCCCCCAGTCTGATGAGGGGGCCATACCGATCGGATTACCAGCTGGCTTTGAGTCCGCATCCGGCTCCAGCTCCAGCTCCAATTCTAATAGCATCACCGCCTCATCTTCTAAGGTTGATAGTGCGGGTGACATTCCAGTGTCCCCCAGTTCCGAGCCTGCACCAGTTGCTCAGGATCCTAATCGATGGTATGTGGAGGGCCAGTTTCAATTATACAAAGATGACCGCATGCTGAATGAGAATGATAAGATGGCTCGACTAGTCCCCGATGAGCGTCGGGTTCTCACACGTAGCCTTCACACCACTCCAGTCATAAAGGGGCTATTTCGTAGACACAGGTGTGAGTGGATGGCACAGCCCCAGGAACGTACAACGAGGACATAGTCAGGGAGTTATATGCCTCTTATGCCGCCACTGTTAGAGGATCCATCTCCAAGAGGGCCAATCCCGCAGCTCAGCCTCCACTTGAGGCTACACTAGTTTGGAGTTTTTCTGTGGACATCTATGAGACCACCTTTTGCAGGTTCATATATGGCCCGGACCACACTCTAACCATCAATACATCAGAGTTTGACTATCGAATGGTCATCATCTAAAGTGGAGCATTTCAAAGAGATGCCGAGCAGCGGGAGTCACTTATTAGGTGGTTAGCACGACACCTTGCCACGGATAGGGAGCGGGCAGATTGGGTCCAGACCCCAAGTTTGGGTATTAAGAAGGTGACCCTGACCTTTGCCAATAATTTTTTTTGGTTACTGGTGTGTAACCACGTGTCCCTTATTCAGGCAGATAATGTGCTCACATGGGATCGTACAGTGATGGTTGCAGCTTTGGTTGCCGGTATAGAGTTCGATTTCGGCCGCATCCTGATTATGGTGATTCATGAGAGGTCCTTCAAGGCCGCCACCACTTTTCCCTTCCCCTGCCTCATCTTTCATCTTTGCAAGGACTCCGGTGTACCAGTGTGATACTGTGACAGGTTGCTTCAGGCAACCAAGACTTTAGATATTAGCTTGATTTAGGATGAGGCCAAGTAGCTACACCTCGCAGGGAGCCACCGGTTGAGGTGCCACCGTTGGGCGATGATCTTGTAGTAGATGTAGAGCAGATGCATGATAATGGCACTGCCCCTCCAGCTACTACAATAGCAGATTCCCAGGCTCATCCGTCTCTAGCCACCAGTCAGCCCCTAGCTCTTCCAGAGCCACTCATTCTTCCAGTTCCACCACCATCCCTCTAGCTCGAGCACAGAATCTAGAGGCACAGATGGTCACCCTACTTCAGCATGTGATACCATAGATGCAGCATGCTATAGTGGAGTCTGAGGCGAGTGTTGAGTAACGGATGCAGCATATGATGGACCAAAAGGTCCAGGCCGTTCATCATCACCTGGATGCCTTTTGAGTTGCAAGTCCTGGAGAGGCCATCCCCGATCGTTGATATAACCACCCTCCGGAAAGAGTTAGAGAGCCTCTGTGCTGATGTGGCTGTACTTTTTGCTGCCCAGAGACTGAGCCGGAGTCTGAACCTATGGCAACGGTTCATGATGTGGTGATGAGTGCCCTATTTGGTGATGACATGCCGCCACCAGATTCTTCATGTGCTGCTAGGAAGTGCCCCCACTCCGGTCGTACTTCTGATGATACTGAGGTTGAGAGAATGAGGAAGAGGGAGCGCCAGCAGACTGAGGTGGCTCAGAGGGCATCCATAGTTGATGAGGAGATGAGACAGCAGTGAGCCAGGGAGATAGGTGTGGGACCATATAGCGGTGTAAGCACTACTGACGGTGTTGTGAGAGTTGATGAGAGCACTACTGAGAGTGTTGGGATAGTAAATATGAGCGTTATTGATGTCGTTCCGAGTGTTGATCCAGTGGGTTCTGGGAAACCGGACCCACCCACTTCTTGAGTGGTCTTCGACGCATATGTAACGACTCACAAAATTATAGATTGAACTAGAGCCTCATTGTGTGGGTTAGTGTGACCTTAAGTTGATGTCCAGACTGTTTTAGAACTTAATTGAGCAAGGAAGAAGTCTAGGGTGCAAGTAAGGACCTATGCTAGAAAGATTGAGTGAAAGAAACCTTGTTCTTTGAGAGGTTGTTTGGCGATGGGATTACTTGATCGCCTAAAGGGTTAGGCGAGTCACCCTTGGGCTCTTGTGATCGCCTAGTGGGCTGTCCCATTGGCCTAGGGTCTGGACCAAAGGGCGAGCTAAGTCCAAGCCAGCTTGGCATGTCGCCCATTGACCCCTCTAGATCGCCTAGTGGACTGCCCAATTTGGGAGCTCACTGGAAAATTGGGCAAGCCAAGGGTGCACTTGGCGAGTCGCCTAGTGCCCTAGGCGAGCCAAGAGGGACAAAAGGGAAAGGTAAGTCGAGGAAGGGGTGAATTTTTAAGTTAAGACTTTGTGGGTCCTTAGTTCTCTACCTAAGTTGAGTCCACATTTTTCTATTCCTCTCCTAGCAATTATAAGACCTTTTTAGACTTAAATCCTTTCAATTAAGTCACTCCAAATAGAATTAAAAGAAGACCCATCAACTCTCAAGTATTTCTCTCTCTAAACTCAAGGAAGAAGAAGGGAGCCATTGAAGCTAGGGTTGGTGATTTCAAGGCGGTTCTTCCTAAAATTTCTTGGGGAATATTAAGCAAGGAATGGTGATCCTTCATCTAGGGGTAGCTTTCACCGCTAGAGTCAATTTCAAAGAGGTTTTCAAAGTTTTCAAGTTCATGAAAAACCTAGGGTTTTACTCAATCTCATAGGTTCTTTCTTCAAACGATTTCAAATGGATACTAATGTTATATTATGATTGTATTGGTGTTTAATTGATGATTTGTGATGAAAATACTCTATGAACCCATGATTTCTCTCAATTCCTAAATTGTGCCTTATGAAGTGGGTTTGATGATTATGAAAGCTTATGAAGGGAGTTTGTCTAAATTGCTTTGGGATATTGAATTGTATCATTATATATGCCTTAATCATGGTAAATTGTTTGTGTGTTGATGATTTGAGATTCATGGCCTTGAAGGCAAGATTTGACCTAATTCTATGTTGAGGTAAAATTGTGCTAAAGAAGTTGATCCACTTGAAAGGTGGAGGTGTTTAATTACTATGTATGATTATGATGTGAAGGATATGCATGTGATTTAAATTATAGAATGATTATTATGTATAGAATGTAATTGTGTTATTGTTGATAGTATATTCTCAATTGACACTCATGAATGATGAATGATGGAATGTGAAGGGTTTTCTCTTATGTATTGTATATGTTGAATTGGTAGGCTTAAGGCATCCTTTTCTTATATTGACGAATGTAATCATGAATGAAGTATCTTGAATTGGTAGGCTTAGGCACCCTCTCTTGTATGATGAATGTGTATTGACATGATGATAATGAATCGATAGGCCTATGGCATTCCTTTCATAAACAACCAATGAATGTGTCTTGACTTAAAGAACTTGAATCGTTAAGCCTAAGGTTGGTAACCCTTTCTTGATGAGTCTTTTACCTATTCTAATGTTGTGTTTTAGGATAGGTAGGCCAGTGGCACCCTTCCATAAATGAATGAATAATAAACCTTGAATCGGTAGACCCAAATGATGGTAGCCCTTTCATGTGTGAGATGCTGAGCCTTGTATCAATAGACCCAATTATGATGGCACCCTTCTTGGAAAGTCAATGAGCTACCCGTAATGTACCTTGAATCGGTAGACCTAGTGATGGTGGCCCTTTCTCGTGTAATATACTTTGGGATCAGTAGACCTAGAGTTGGTAGCCCTCTCAAGTACAATGATATTAATGTGAATGAACTACTCTATAGGAATGGAGGCTAAGCACCGAGTGAATATGGTAAGATGGAAACTCTCCCAATGTTAGGCTAGGGTTCCAATAAACATCTTCATATCCCATAACTATGTGCCCATATAGGATATATATTAGCCAGTGGTCTTCTTACCAAAGTGAATATATCACCTAGTTCTACCTTAGGCAAGTAGAACACCTTTCTTCGGTGTGGGGTCATATGACACTGGATTCCATGACTTAGCTCTCATGGTCTATGTCGATTAAATGCCTATTCCCATCATCTGAGATGTGCACTATAGTTTCTTGAGAAGTTCTATGAAGTGTGGGTAGTAGTATAGGATGTTATTCATACATGGCACGAGTAGGCTTCAAGAGGGCTATAGTGAGTTCTCTAAGTCTTAATGTCTAATGAATGAAAGTCCTCTAAATGAAGCTAATGAAAATGTTGACTCTTATATGCTTAATTGTAATAATTCATGCTACACTGGAATTGTATTATGAGTTACCTCCATCTCATGTCTTATGAAATGTTTATATCTCTTATGTATGAATAATGTGAAATAATGAATGTAAAGTCACTTTTGGTATTCTTAATGTGGTACTTTAGTGTGAATAGTGGTATGGGACGATAATCATACATTGCACAAGGTATGGCATTGGAGTTACTTAAGGTGAAAGTTTAATGTGATGGAATGACTTGTATGATGATGTGGTTGTATCCTATGCCTCTTTTGCTTATGTTCATAAAGGTTTTCTCAAGAATTGGCATATGCATGACTTCCAAAGAAATATGTCCATTTAAAGCATGATTTTTGCATGGTCATCATACTTAGTACTTAATTATGCTAACCCATTCTTCTTCATGTTTTTACTACAAGTGTAGGTTCCGACAAGTGATTGCTTCCATCGAGATTGAAGTGCTTAGATTGCTATTCTTCCAAGATCAAGTGGTATGTCCTCATAGATCGAGGACAAGTGTTTAGAAGTTGCTTTTATTTCATGTAATAGACAATTTTTGTCTTTTCAATTATAAATGGCCGTGACCCTATGTTAGTTTTCATGTCATTGTTTTTAAGGAAAGATAGAAAGGAAGTGATATGTGGATCTCTTCTACACCTTAGTTGTATCGTCTAACTTCATTCAAAAATAAAATTTGAATTTTGTTTATATTTAAATTATGTGTCCAAAGTTTCTATTTATTTTTTAAATTATCCATTTAATCAAACATCGTCATATAAATTAAGATATATTGAATACAAAAGTTCCTTTTTTCTTTTGTAAAAACAAACTTTATTCTATTAGTTCAAAGTAGTACAATTATTCATAAGAGGGGTTTATCAGTATTACATGTCATGACATCTTTTCATTAGGTTTCCTCCTCACCTTTGGAAATTAAAAAAAAAAAAAAAGTTAATAAGATTTTGTTTCACTTGATACAATGAAGTATATCATATCTTTGCAAAATCAACGGTGTCCTTCCCATCATGAGCTTTTCTGAAGAAATGCTTGACATAATCCGAATAAAGAACTTGCTTATACACTGCCTTCTCACCGCTTTCTAACACTTCTTGTAAAGGACCAATAACATCATTAGGCTTAGGGTTCACAAATATTGGCACTGAAACTCTGTTATTGCTTCCATTAGCAATAACACGATGCTCGATACTCTTGTATCGACCATTGCTCAGGATTTGAAGTGCATCACCGATGTTAATCACAAGCGCTCCACTTATTGGTGGGACGGGAAGCCAAGTTTCATTGCCTAGTTTTTTCACGTAGAGTCCTCCGATGTTGTCTTGAAGTAAGATGGTTAATGTTGAGACATCAGAGTGACGTCCTACCCCGACAGTAAGTTCGGGGTTTGGACATTTAGGATAGTAGTTAAGGTTGATCCTTTGGGAACCCATTAGAAGTGATTCCCTATCTTCATCAATTTCCTTCACATTTAGTCCTTTCATTAGTGATTCCATCAGTCTTTTGATCACAAGCTCAGTCTTTTTCATGAACTCAAGTGCTTCATCCCTGAGATTAAACAACAAACAAAATTTTAAAAAACAGTTAGGATGACACATAATATAATCATAAGCATTAAACAATATATATTCTCTTTAAATATAATTAAACTTTTAAATAAGAAAGTCACACGATTGATCAAGGCATCAGAGTAGACAAGAGGTCTTGATCCAAATTTCACTACAACCCAAAAAGCGGTTGCAGAGTCAGAAGTTTATGGGTTTTGAACTTGTCACTAAACCCATAGCTCATCTTATTAGCTGTTGTGTTTGCGATTAAATATGCATACATATTTAATGAATTTCCTAATATGGACAAGAGGAAGTTGTTGAGATGGTAAGCACCCCTCACTTCCAACTTTAAGGTTGTGAGTTCGAGTCACCAAGGGAACAAAGGTGGGAGCTCCTTGGGGGAGGGGGAAGGGTTAAATAAATTCGTCTGAATCCGTATCTAATGATTCCACCCCTGCCATGATGAGATATAATATGATCAAATAAAAAAAGTATATTTTCTCTAACAATTTAAACTTTTAGATGAAACAATATTTAATCGAACTTAAAATGAGAACTGAACCTGCAAGCAGGAGGCCAAAGTGCAGATGCTTCTTCGTCAGAAACATAAAAGAGGCTAAGGTAATCTTTCCACTCTAAAGCCTTTTCAGCTTGAGGAGTAAAGCTTGTCCCAAAACGAACATTATTTGTACAAGAATAGTCTTTTGAGTACTTGTTCTTTTCTTGAGCAGACAAAGCAAAGAACCTATGAGTAGCATCTTTAACATTCTCAAAAACTTTTATTGGAATTCCATGATTAACAATCTGGAAAAAACCCCATTTATCTGCTGCATTACATATCATGTTGTCCACTTTCGTATCATTCCAATTTGATAGATCAATGATTGGTATACATTGTTCTTCATCCACGACCACATCACTTGAAGTTATTCGTTCTTCGAGAGGTTGAATGTATTGTTTAGGAAGTGTTTGAATGCCCATGTCTGCAAGACCTTTCACTCCATGCCCTTCATTTACAACAAAATTTTTGACATCCCATGTGTTGGAATTAATAGAGATTGTTGCCAATGTTGGAGCCATTGCTTTTGTTTATAATTTAAGCTATTGAGCTTAGTATTAGAAAAACAGAAGTAGAAGAATTGATGGTTAAATTCAAGTGCTATGGAAATCTATATATATGTGGTCTCTTTCAAGTATTCAAGATTGAGTTAATTATTATTTTTTTGAAGCCTACTTCCTACTTTGGTTGCAAAACTCATGCTTTTTTTTTTTTTATGATAATGCTCAAGTTGCATTGATTAATCAACTCGCAAATACTTGGTTATTAGTTACTATTACTACCAAAATAATTTTTATTTTTGTGAGGAAAAAATATTTACACAATCAAATTATTTATTTCGTCCGTCTCAATTTATGTGAAGAGATAGGAGTATGAGGGTCAATATACCTAAGTTTGACGTAGATTCTTCATTTTATTCAAATAAAATTTACACATTTAAAAACTACATGAAAAGTACTAAGTTAACATAGTTAATGTTTTTTTTTAAAAAAAAAGTAGTTTGAAACAATTATAATTAAAGAAAAAACGATTTGACTCCTCAAGTAATAACACATTTACATAAACAGGGACGAATGACGTATAAAGTAATTACATGTAAATCTCTATGAGAAATATTGACTGAATGACAACTAACATACTATAATGTACAAATTATAATGATAACATTAAAAAAAAAATTTATATTGTTATTATATGTAACTTAAAAACTACGTATTACCTTTGTAGGGGCAAATCTTTCTTGATATTTTATGTATTGGTCTGAGAAGATAGGAGTTGCTGACGTTATGAATTTTTAAATTATTAACAAAACAAAAGGAGAGGAGCAAAGCCTTGGCATGTTTTGTTCAAGTTTTAGTACCGGGGGCTGGTAGAGAGAGGTTGAAATTTTTTATTTTTACTTTATTATTATTTTTAATTTTCTTTCTTTTTCTATTAGTTCTTTATTCTGTGTCATAAACTCTTTGTAAATTCTTGATTTCCTGTCATTTCAGGCCTAATAGGTATTAACAACACTCAAATATGTCCATGGCTAATGCATGGTTAGGGCCATTGCAGTAGGTGACACTTGCTATTTAACTTGTATGAGTGATCACATCTCAATCTGTCTATTTTTTTATTTTTTAATCGAAAACGTCACTATCCTACCATATTAATATGCACCTTGGACGCAGGAATATAGCAAGTAAGCAACAAAGAGTCAATAATGTATGAATATGCACCTCGTCCTCTGGATAGGATAGCAAATAAACAACAAAGTTCTTAGGATCAGCTACAACAAACTCGCAACTCTTAACACGCTTAACCTAAATCAACTCACTTTTTTTATTTGAGATTTGATTAGGAATTTGTAACTCTTGGAACTGTCTACACTAGTAAATTGAGACATGTTAGTTGAATGAAAACATAGGTTTCGCCACAAACCATCTCAAAATCTAACTGAATACGTCTATCGTCCCAATTTTATCAGATATATAATTTGCAATTACGTAGAAATTAGAAAAAATAACATGAATATTTACGTATTTTTCCTTTTTTTTTTTTAATTTAAGGATATTGTTAGTTAGATAAATAGATTCTGAAGGTGAAAAAATGATAACGACATGGAAGGTAAACTATGACCGACTAATAAACATCTACTTTACCAACCTATTTATTTAAACCAACAGAAAGAACAAATAAATTAACCAGAACAGAACAGCTATGTACATGGAAAAAGAATCATCCATTATAGTAAGAAAAAAACATTCCATAAATCAATGAATTGGAAAAAGATAAAATTGGAAATTTTAGCACATGATCAAAATTATTATTTTTTTGCTCTAGAAACTAAGATATAGTAAGAAAAAAATCGTGTTAGCTGCCCAAACACCAGAATTATAAAAAGTAAAAAAAGATAATCGTCAAAAAAGTTTGGTTGGCGTCGAGGCTCACAACATGCACTGCAAACAAACTATACTGTCAACACCCTTCGAGACATCAATCTTGAGAACAGAGTACCTTACAAACGTACAAGTGAGGTTAACTGATGTTCACTTCATGCATCATTCAACTAAGGTTCATACAGGGACACGTTTTCCATGGTAGCGGTCAAAGAACTGCAGGGAAGAACAAACAGTCTCAAGCAAAAGAAACTAAACAAAAGTGGCATGGTGCAATTTTCAACAAATGCACAAAGACTCGTAACAAAGCAATATTAATAAAATACAGACATAGCAAATAATAATGAGATCATTACATAGAATTCAGAAAAGGAACAGTACAACAGCAAAATATTGTGATAATCGAAACAAAAAACAACAGGTATTAACAGAAAGCAAAGGGCAAGAAACAACGAGATTAGAACTACTGTTACTGGAATGCAAGGAGGCATCACTCAACTAACTACCTACTAACCTTCTACCATGATCCTCGACCTCCATAACCCTGTGTCTAATAACCAAACAGAATATTTGATTTATTTAATTAAAATATGGGAGTCCCAGATAAGATAATAGTGATGATAAGAATGGAACACTCATAATTTCCATGGTCAGGCAAAGTCTTGCCAAACTCTACAAGTATGTGTAAAATAGTTAATTCGTGAAAACGGCTTGTATGATCATATCTAATTAGGGTTAGGGAGGGAACAAGTCTTATAAACAAGACCATGAAGTCATACAGTAGGGATCTTTTCCAAATCTAAGTGACAGTGCCCAAAATAAGTTTGAGTTAAATTCATTTTTAGTCCTGTTGCTGAATATTTGGTCCTGTCTGTAAAATTTAGTCCATCTCAATTCTCAAGTTGGAGCATCAGCAGTACATCACTGTCTTCAAAAACATGTGCAGGAAATGAATTTTGGGAGCCATATGAATTTTAAGACCAACCAGGAGAAAGGAATGTGGTTTCTCTGAACCACTAATCCAGCATACACAGCCTGATCTGACAGAAGCCTAACCAGCCATGTGCTGATCCATATCTCAGTGCTCTCACTTACGTGTTCTCTCCTCCCCCTCCACTGCCACCTCCATCCAAAGTACCTACTTCTACAGTATAGCACCACCTCTTAGCATTTAGCTATCTTTTAATACCAGTTGCAATCTTCTGCCTACATGGCTTGCTCTGTTTTGTGTAACTGTAACCCAGTTCTCCCTGTTTCAGCACACCCTTCTTCCCAAACTCCTAAATGCAGAGATAGGACAAATACAGGATGGATTTAAGAGCAAGGGATTACGGCTCAGACTTCTTTAGATTCCTGGAATCCGATATACATGAGAGGGGGAAATGGC
Organism: Solanum gracilifrons; assembly: GCA_029582605.1. Taxonomy (NCBI): domain Eukaryota; kingdom Viridiplantae; phylum Streptophyta; class Magnoliopsida; order Solanales; family Solanaceae; genus Solanum; species Solanum gracilifrons. The sequence goes on from JAJOOH010000684.1 coordinate 35,617, forward strand.
AATAGAAAGAGAGGGAACCGGCTCAGGGATGAGGAGGTGCAACAGGGTGAGGTGGCTACTGCAAGGAGAGCTATAGGGCAACTTGAAAAAAGACTGGAAGGCAATGAGTAAAAATGTCGGTAAAGCAAGGGAAGGACTAAGTGGATGGTCATTCCTTGGTGAGGAAACTCTACCAATAAGAGGGTGAGCCATGGTGTGGAGAGACGAGCTAATGTGATAGGGAGAGGGCCTGTTGTCCCTAACATTCTTTTTACAGGGTAAATTCTACCTCGAATAGCGGCTTTTGAATATAGATGATAAAACCAACAAAATATTCTTAAACCTCTAAATCTCCCCTGCCTAGCAAGCGACATTGGCTCTTAATTACATGTAGTAGTTTGAAATGCTTTTGTGGTTTGCCTAGAGGGTTAGGGTAAGGTGCCATCACAGCTAATTGGGTCATGGCAGCTATTGGGATAGATCTGAAAGACTTGTTTAACACTAATAAAACCCTTGATTTGTCTCAGCTTTTCTATTTTTAACCAAATGTGTCTTTGGAGAAAAGGTTAACAATTTTTCTTTAGTCATGCCACTGCAAACTTCTGGCCACCGTTTACTAAACCAGATCTAGTAATCCTCCTCATCTCCAACTCAATTAAGGCCTTAACTCTTTTACCCAGAAAAAAAAAAGGAGAAGAAAGAAACAGGTAGGAACTCCAAATATATTTTTTAACTTCCTCATGTAAGGAAGCTAGGAGTGAATAAGGTAACATTAGTTCATAGTTTTGCCCTGGATCTTTTATGTTCCATTCAGTCTAATTACATCTCAATCTCAAAATAGTCAGATTGGTTATATAAATCCTCTAATATCCATTCTACTCAATCCAAACAAATTGTGCAGACAATAAGAATCTCAAACTCCACCTATGTAAGCCTTGCGAAACTGGTCCCAGGTGCCAAGAAAAGAGGATTATGAAAGGAAAAGGGCAGTCTAAAAATAGCCATAGTATCAGAAATCATCTTACCAACTTTAAGTTTGATTTTAAAATTTGTAACTTCAACCAAATTTTAAACTTTTCCCTATCCAACCCATAAATATCGGCTCATAACCTGGTAGAACATATGGAACCTATAATATTAATTTATAATTGTATTAAGCATGATATGGCAATTCATATTGGCAAAATGCTTCAAAAACAGCATCATGAGTCTATTAAATGTTTTACAAACACAAGATTGATTAAATGTTTCTAAAATGGCATATAACCATTTCAATATAAATTTCCTTGCCTATCAAAGAAGTTTCTCTCTTTTTAAAAGAAATGAAGTTTTCAATGTCATAGCTTTCTTGAACTCTCATAACGTTGAAATCAATATTAAGTTGAAACATTATTACTTGGCGTTTCAAAATAAAAGATCTAGTTAGCTAAGTGATGAACTGATGATAGCTTAGTATGAAAACATGGGTTAGAATTTTTGGAAGTGTATGAATTATAATAGATAGATTATCAAGCTGATCTAATAATTTTAACCCTTTCACACCAAAATCAACCCTATGTATATCCAATTTTAAATTTTGGATCCAGTCCCCAGCCTATCTTACCCTATCTATTGGTGGCCTTAAACTGAGTTACCCTTTGTCCTACCCATTTATGCACCCCTAGCAGTAATAAGAATACTCAATTCCTCCTTCTCATACTCTCCCCACTATCTACCATGCTGAAAAATCCTGATTTTCATACATGTGAGACAAAAAATTCAATCTTAATCTATCTTAAATGGGCTCTCCATTTAACTTAATGCAACCTTGTATAATGGGTACAACAACGCTATGTGCCTCCTAGAAGTTAAGTCATTAAATATGTTAAGAATTTGCTAAAAGTAGAAGGGAGACCTACCAAATACATTTTTGCATTTGGTAGATGTCATCAAATCAAACTCATGAGTTATATACAATGAACTTCAGGGAACAACCAACAAAGCATGGTTTTGTGGGTCTTCCAAGGGCACAAAAACCCGCTTGGATTTATGCATGGTAGATCTACAATAGAAGCTATATTATATATAATAAGGTTGCTGAAAATCTATCTGGAGAAGTGGAGATACAGAATGATGATTTCCACATGAAATTCATTGATCTAGAGAGAGTCTATGATAAAGTATCAGAGAAAAATGATGGGTGCCTGAGAGAAACAAGATCATATAAAATATATGAATGCCATAAAACAATGTGTACAAAAGAGAGATCACAAGTGCAAGAACAATAAAAAGAGATTTTTTGTTAAGTTAAATAATTTCATAATGATGGGAACACCCCCTCCCCCCCTCCGGGTATATAGAAGAGTTCCAGTTAATCTTGGGATGAGCTAAATAGTATACAGGATGTTGTTTCCATGGTCCATGACCTTCGCAGAGGATATTTGTTAAGTCGTGAAATTAGCACGCTAACCAAAAGTTAGAAATATGAAGAAGCAAGCTATAGAGGGAGGATTCTAAGATAAGTAAAAGTATGGTAGAAATTCAGTGTTATCAAAGGCGCGCTCAAGCCCTGAAGCGAGGCTCTAAGCGTGTTGAGTGCTTCAGTGTCATCATCAAGGTTCTAAGACAAACTTTTCCTTGCCAATGAATCTCTTATAAAGAAGTGGCACTAAACAAATGATATTTCACTTTATCATAATTTTTTTTTCAATTTCTTTGGTCATATAATTATTAGACTTGGACTAAACATATACATTTGTATTTTTTCTCCCTTTGCGCCTTTTTTCATTAAAGCCACGCTTTATTTGCACTTTGTGCTTAAAGCCCCACGGACCTTAGAGCTTTTTTGTGCTTTTTCGCCTTTGATAACACTGGGTAGAATATATGCATTGCAAGTTTATCACACAAAATGAGAATGAATGTGAAGAGTGATTAAATGGGATTATGGTGTTTAAATGCAGACAATTCAGGTATAAGAAAAGGCACAATAGATAAAGATATATAGAATTAAAAATAAGTTGGTTAAAATGGAGGAGTGTCATGAAAGTGCTATGTGATAAGGAGGTCCCTAACAAAGTCAAAGGCAAGTCTATAGAATAACGATGTCCAACCAAGAACAATGGTCATGAGACCAACACATTATATGGAGGTGAATGTTGGTCCTAAATATATACGTAATGAGTGTCATAAAAATGAGACTATTAAGAAATAAGCCTGAGCAACATTATTAAGCAAATTAGAAATGATTTGATTCAACAGAGAGTGCAAGTAGAATGCATAGATGATATTACGATAGAAAGTTGTTTGAGATGGTACTCCACATGCACCAAACCCTAGGTGGGACACGAATTGGACATGCTAAAAATGGACAAAGTAACTCCAAAATCATATAAAAGGAAGATGTTCATTTCAAAATCAATGTGGACTTAATGAAGAAGAAATAGAAAGGCAAACGATCAATATGTACCATAACCACTAGTTGTAATAAAAGACATCACATAAGAATATTAATTGTTTGTAAAAAGCTTAGTTAGAAGACATTCCATCTATGCATTGTTATTGATCAAATGATCAAACAAGGGGTAATTTACACTTTACAGTGAACTCATCTGTCCTTGAGGAAAATATATGGGGCCTATAGAGTTCAAAAGATTGTGAAATGCTAGAACAAAGGTAAATAGGGAGTGCAGAAAAAGTTAGTGTGTTGAATTTAGAGTGGTGGTTGAGATATATTGAAGTAGACCTATAGGGTGGGAATAAGTTAAACTTTACTGTATTATTCTTATAAGTTCTTCAAGGATTTCTTTCTTTTATTACACAGAATATGATGACATAACAAAGGCTAGTACGGTTAAGAGCAGTTGCTGAATTTTTCGTGTGTAATTCAAGGATGTGCCTTTCCCCCATTCAGAAAATCGTAAAACCAAGAACAAAGTAAAAGCAAAGTAAAAGATAGAAAAATGATTGCTAGTCCAAGTGCCACCCTAGACTTAGATAAACGGCTTTGCAGCAGAAACTACTATTTAACAAACTTCTTCTGACACAGTAGTAATGCAATGAGATATATGACTTTTGAAAACATAACATACTGATCTGACAAACGGCTGCTGGAAAATCCAACCTAGAATAGGTATCTTTTGCAGGAATACTGATAGTGTTGGCCAGAAACCGCTGTACAAAACAATTCATCAGCAATTAAAGGAATAATAAGAGAAAGTATAACATTCAAGGGAACATATATTCAATATACCTGAAGAGTACAATGAATCCATAAGCCTCGAGAATCATTCCTAATGTAGGCCAACCAATGATAACAAAGAAAAATCCAGCACCAAATGCAGCTGTTCCCTACGAAACAAGGAAAGAGAAAAAGAATAAACAAGATTAGTAGTAGAAACACAAGAGATATATCAGCAAAATATCTATCTCGACAGAGAACAAGAGGAAAGAGGGGGTGACAAGCAGAAGGAAAGAACATATAAAACTAAGTAAACCTTATAATTGCTGCGTTTCATAAAAAATTGCAACGATGACTTGAGACCAATGGTTAGTGCCACCCCTGAGAAGAAGAGGATCTGATTCGATAAAGTAACAGAGTGTCAACTGGGGATTAGCAGAAAGAACATAAAAGCTGATGAACAAAATGGAAAAATTGAGAGATAGAATGATCGTGGCAGCATAATTGTACTTACGTTCCCCATGGCAATTAGTCCCTTATCGAAGAAGAAAACAATCCCCAAGAATGAGAAAAACACTCCAAATCCAGTCAACCCTAGCCCAATCTCTGTTTCAACAAGCATCCAAAGCTTAGTAGACATAACAACTTAATAGAACAGAAAATACTTCCTTTCTTATGTAACTTTCTTTCAACATCTAGATTTGCATTAAGTAGCAGAATCATCAATACTCCCTCTATCCCAGTTTATAAGACACATTTTTTCATTTTGGGCTGTCCAAAAGTTCAACAACATTCTAAAAAATATTAAATATGCAACTCACAAGTTTCTGAAATTCAAAGTTATTTATTTAACTCATCAATTTTTAAGTTTTGATCTAATGTCTTCTCTCTCAAAGTCAAACTAACTTTTCGACTATTAATTTAACATTCTCTTTCATTCGTAATTATAAAATATAATACAAGTTAAATAATATATTAAACTTTATATACAATCAAATACACAAAATGTTTGCTAAAAGACCCGGTAAAATTGCTAATGTCGCACTTAATAAAATAGGAACACTGCAGAACTAATCACTCTAATTAAGGAAAACTTTTACCTAAAAAGCCTAGTATGTCCATGCCAGAATAAAAATCAATGTAACAATTACACCAAACTATACGTATTTAAATTGTTCTGTACTCTTGAGCTAAGACAAACATGATCAAGATTCCCTATATCAAGTTAAAACTAATCAGATACAAAATATCCATAATCCCAATAACCATTTCAAACATAGGCTATACTACGACATCTAGTTGGACATAGTTCCCAAGGAGATGCCAATATAAATTACAAAAAACTATCAAAGTTCATTGATACCCGTTTGTGCATTCAACATTCCAATGTTAGTTAGTAATACAAGTCTTCAAAGCCTACAATATGAAATAACCAGCAGAAAAACAAAGTTAATGTTGTTCACAAGCCATGACAAGTTGACTTACTTTTCCGATCATTCATTTCGAAGGAAACCATTGTCACTCAATCCAAACAAATCAAATCCAATTTTGACACCTGCAATCAAAAAATACAGTTATAAAAGTAGACTATACAACTCCAATCAAATAACTTAAAATGAGAAAAAAGCTCGAAGTTCAAAAAATCAATGTCAAACAATCCGTTAGGGTATCAAAGCATGCACTTCAACAAGATCTGGAAACTCAAATACATTCAACACAATGAAAAAAAGAACAAACCTATGAAATTGAAAGACAAATTGAAGCAAATTCTCTCAGAATCGAAGCAGGTTAAGTGAACATTCAGAGTGATTGTGCGGGTAGAAAATGGGGGATTTCGGATTCGTCTTCGACTTCGGTACGAAGCAAGCGAATGCTATTAGCGTGATGACATGAATCCGACAGCAAATTCTGAATCTGATATCTCAAATCAATAGTTATAACCCGTTTTTAAAAAGGAAAAACTACTCATCTAAACATACTTCACTATCATATATACTTATTTTACCTCTAGTTTAAAATAATTACATATAATATCACTTTTAATATTTATATCATATATTTTAAAAAATTTAATCAGATATACAAGTTCCTTAAAGATGGTGTTGAATAATTATCTTAAAATTCAAATTCCTTAATTTATGGTTGATTAGCAATTCAAATTATCTCTCACATCATCCTCTCTCCCCTAATTTATCAACACTGCAAATGATCAACCTACTCTCTCTCCTAATCCTTACCCTCCCATCGCATCCCAAAATACTCTCGGGACAATGATGACTCCTCCACTGGAGCAGAAGAATGCATCAATGGGCGTCTCTTCTCTAAGACTATCAGCATGCAGAAGTCTAATATCTAATTAATTATACCTTGAAGAATCAAACTTTTGTATGATATTGGACTGATTTGACAGCAAAATACTTATTACTCCCTCCGTCCCATTTTATATGATGTACTTTGATTTGGCACAAACTTTAAGAAAAATGGAAAGACTTTTAAAACTTGTGATCCAAAATGAATGATAGAAATTTGTGTGGTTGTAAATCATTTCATTAAGGGTAAAAAAGACAT
>JAJOOH010000685.1:0-38635 GCA_029582605.1 Solanum gracilifrons
TGAAATGATTTACAACCACACAAATTTCTATCATTCATTTTGGACCACAAGTTTTAAAAGTCTTTCCATTTTTCTTAAAGTTTGTGCCAAATCAAAGTACATCATATAAAATGGGACGGAGGGAGTAACTTTTTTCTTTTGCTCCTTATTTTTTTTTAAAAACAGAATTTTTTAGCTTCTCTTCAACAATAGAAAAGAATGCTTCTACTTCTATTTAAAAACATTTCCAGTGATTAGCCAAACACCTTATTACTCAAAATAAGTGTTTTTGGTCTTCCAACAACAATGCCAAATATGCAATAACTAGAGTTGTCAATATGGCTAAGCCTAAATCGTGATTTAATAGGGGTGAGCTAAGATTTTTAGAGCCCATTTACGAAAAAAGTTTTATAGCCTGACCTGAACAAACTTGCTGATTTGTGGGTCTTGAGAAATATGGGTAGGGTAGACCCATGGGCTAAATAAAAATTAATTAAAAAAATAAAAATAAAATAGAGTATTAAAAATAACAAGAGTCCAAACTCAAAATCTATTTAAAGTTTTAAATATAAAAATTTAAATACAACTTATGTTTATAAAATATGTAATACATAATATAAAAATTTCCTAACATTCCTAGGAAATTACTACGTAGGCCATAGCCTATTTATTCACCATTTTATGGATGAAATATTGTCATTTTTTTGTGTTTTATTGTGATCATCGAAAACCAATTATGTTAATATTTCTATTTAACTATTTATACTTTTACTTGAAATCAAAATTAATAAATATTATAAAGATAATTTTATTTATAGATATGATTAACAACAGTAACACTAACGTCATATAATATTATCTTATTGATATTTATGATAATATTTTAAAAATAACTTAATTTAAAAAATATAAGAATATATTTTTTTAAAAAATAGGCTAGACCGGCATAGTCCATAGTCCATCTACTTGTGAGTTACACTGACAACTTTTTAGCCCAAAAAATCAACCCGACCTAATCAGTCAAATTTCAAAGCTCGTATAAATTAACCCAAATTAAATGGGCCAACCCAATTTGACTGCTCTAGCTGAGTAGCTTAACAATAAAAATACAAATACAATACAATAATAAAGGGTATCTTTTGTTAATACGGTACTTCTCACAATTAAATAATATTTTACAACGCCTTCATTGGTTCTCTTTTATAGGTATGTAATCTTCTTCTTCTGTCTGCTCAGTGCTTTTGGTTCGTTTAATCTTGCCTCTTGGTCGAATTTGTTTCTTTTTTTTTGTGCATATTCGGTATGTTTTCGTATTAGAGCGAACTGAATTTGGGTTTTTTTTGGGTGGCCTTAGGTTGAGCCGCCATTGTCAGTGAACTGGTTGAATTTAATCTTGAAGGGAACATAAATTTTTAATTGAATGAATTCATCCTTATGCCAATGTAATCAGTGAATTGGTTGAATTAAATCTTGAAGGGAACATGAATTTTTAATTGAATGAATTCATCCTTATGCCAATGTAATCAGTGAATTGGTTGAATTAAATCTTGAAGGGAACGTGAATTTTTAATTGAATGAATTCATCCTTGAGCCAATGTAATCAGTGAATAGGTTGAATTTAATCTTGAAGGGAGCATACATTTTTAATTGAATGAATTCATTCTTACGCCAACGTAATCAGTGAATTGGTTGAATTAAATCTTGAAGGGAACATGAATTTTTAATTGAATGAATTCATTCTTATGCCACTGTAATCAGTGAATTGGTTGAATTTAATCTTGAGGGACCATGAATTTTTAATTGAATGAAGAGTTTTACCATAAAAAAATTCAGTTACTTCATGAAAGCTAAATTCTTGAATTTTTTCTTCAGGAAACTTCAAGAACATGATAAGAAATCTGAAGCACTGGTTTAGTGGCTTTTAGGATTGATAGAATTTGTAGAGGAGGCAATTGATAGAATTTTCATCAGGCTATACTCAAGGTTGAAACATATTTTGATAACTCAGCCATGGTACCTTTTATTGAAGCCATATGCAATTCGGTTACTGGGGAGATGTTGTGTGTAGATCCGTATGTATCATGTCTTCAGCCTGTAGAAAAACAATTTGTTTCGGAGGGATTTGCACCAATCTCAGAGGATGTTCCAATGAGTGGTAGTGTTATGTTTAACTCAGTTCTGCCAAGCCAAGAACAACAACCAGCTATATCACCTAATGCTTTGTCAGTTTTACATCCCCCTAAAAATGAAATTTCCGGTACTTTGTCAATTACTAAGAGTGAGAGACTGAACTTTCAGTCTTCCAATAAGAAACATTCTAGAAAGAGGAAGCGACTTGAATGGAAGACCATCTCCCTTGAAACTGAGCTTTGTCCTGATGCAGTTTCCGAGTGCAATGATAATTATATGTCGAACCATAGGTCCTTAGAGTCCTTGCAAGAACTTAAGGAACATTTGTCTTACTTAGGATGGAAAATTGAGCAAGCAAAGGATTACAACATCATTAGGACACGGTACGTGGCTCCTGATGGGAAGATATTTCAATCACTTCGTAAAGTTTGTAAGATGTTGGAAAAGTCAGAAACTTGGGTAGAAGGCCAAAAAACATCATATGATGGTTCATCTGATGATCTCAACCTTTCTACTTGCCTGGCAAAAGCACAGACATGCAGTGAGGTGTCTGAGCTGCAATATACTTCTCAAGTACCAATCGTTCCTCCTGAAATCTGCCCTGAAGCTGTAATTGACTATTGTTTACTGGGATCAACAGTCAATCCTGCCTATAAGAAGTTGAACAGTGGGGAAAAGAAGTCTATGATCATGAAAGCTAAGAAACACCTCGCTGCAATAGGATGGAAATTTTCTTATTGTCAGAAAGGGGACAGGAGAGAACTGCGGTATTGTCCTCCTCATGGGAGGAAAAAATTCATCTCTCTTCGAACGGCATGCATATGGTGTATGCAGCAGTGGAAAGCTGAGGGACAGATGCCTGAATTATTTTCCCGGTCAAATGTTCGGGAATTTCAGGGGAATTTGGCACCTCAGAGGACCTCATGTAAGAAATTATCAATGGCGGCATTTTCTGTCTTGCCACTTCCGAAAGAACCTGCTCAACTTAATAAAGTCACAGTTTGTGAAATCAGCAAAACAAGAAAGAAGAGTAACCACGCAGGTGGGTGGAACATGTTGAAAGAAGGAAAATCCAGATCTTCAAGAACAGTAGTAGGTGGTACAGAATCTCAGTCTTCAGCTCGTCAGTTGCAATCAAGTAAAAGAGCTCGGCAGGCAACAGTTTCTTCTTCCTTGCATCATACACCTCGAACAGTTTTATCTTGGTTGATTGACAATAATGTGGTTCTGCCCCGTGCCAAAGTGCAGTATCGTGTGAAAAAAGATGGTCGTCCAATGGCAGAAGGGCGGATCACTCGTGCAGGGATCAAATGCAAGTGCTGCCAAAAAGTTTATGGAATTAGCAATTTTGAGGTGCATGCTGGAAGCAGTTATCACAGACCTTCAGCAAATATATTTTTGGAAGATGGACGATCCCTTCTTGATTGTCAACTGCAGATGAAAGAAAAGAGTATTGTAAGAAACACGAGGAAGAGATCACCTTTGTTGAAGAAGCGCAGCCATTTGGGCACAAATGACAATGTGTGTTCTGTGTGCCATTACGGTGGTGAATTACTTCTGTGTGATGAATGCCCATCTTCCTTTCATACTGGTTGCCTTGGAATGAAGGTGTCTTTCTCTCTGTCGCTCTTATCGTACCTTTGTTTCTTTCTCCTCCCATCTCCAACCCAACAACAATTCTTGCACTATTTTAGTGTGTAAATAGTGTTACACCAAATTTGGTGTTATACTATTCATCAACACCAAATCTCTTTTTGATTATTTTATTATTATTTGTATTATAAAAAACTTTTGAAAATATAAATGAAATAAAAAATAATAATATAATATTGAAGAGAGGGAATAATATAAAGTGAATATTCTTTTTAGTGTAGTGGGTTGGAGCCGTTGGAGTTGGTTTATACTAAAATAGTGATGGTGTTATGGGTTGCAGATGCCCTGTGATTCATATTGTCAATTACATTGGTTAGGCAGTGAGAGAGAGAGAGAGAGAGAGAGAGAGAGAGAGAGAGAGAGCATTTTGCATATTGGTTCTACACCTGTTTGATACCAACTGCATTCTATTGCTTAAACAGGAGGTTCCCGATGGCGAGTGGTTTTGCCCATCATGCTGTTGTGAAATGTGTGGCGAGAGCAGATTTGATAAAAACAAAGACCACTTTACAGACAGCAGTCTACTTATCTGTTGTCAGTGTGAGCACAAGTGTAAGAAGCTCTTTTGATCATTTTTTATGTTCCTACAGCAGCTTATACAGGATTCTGTGGATGTTTGGCATTACTGATGTTGATCAATTATGTACAGATCATGCTCGGTGCGTGAGAGATAAGGGTCTTCAAAAGCTGGATTGTTATCCTGTAGGAAAATGGTTTTGCAATAAGAGATGTGAGCAGGTATTTGGATTCATGCCTAACACAGAATAGAAAGCATTTGCATCTTGAGTAGAGCGCACAGCTTCCATTTCTTGTCAATTGTCTCATTGAGAGGTTATTTTCAGTGTAGAATGCAGTTGACCGGTCGGATCTTAAAAGAATTTCTTATTGATTAATCCCATGTTATCAATCCTAGGGATATGTTAAATGAGTCTCCTCTTCTGTCTATTGAAGTTTACTTTTAAGAAACAGTTTGTCTAAGTCAACTTAATATCTGCTGCAGATATGTTTGGGTATCCACCAACTCTTGGCAAAGCCAGTTATGGTGGGAATTGATAACCTCATTTGGACTTTATTGAAATACGTAAAACCTAATGATTTTGATTCGGATGCTGCTAAAGGTGAGTTCGTGTTGGAGACTTATAGTAAACTTGGTGTCGCTTTGGATGTGATGCATGAGTGCTTTGAGCCTGTCGAAGAACCTTACACAAAGAGGGATCTTATGGAAGATGTTATCTTTAATAGATGGTAATAGCCAGCTTTACAAATTCTTGAGTAACCTTTGTTGAATTTTGTGCAAATATTCTTGTTGAACTGCATAATTTATGGAAAACAAAGTTATGCATATCATATGACACTTTCATTGTTGACACTCTTTCATCAAAGGTTAGATTAGAGCTTCTACCATTCATGAACTTAATCAGCCTTGATTTTAGACTTGCCATAAATAGAAGTTGAAAGTGCCTTTAGTACTTGTAACTATAGATAACATGGTACTCTGTGTAAAAAAACTGTAGATGACATGGTTTATCTCAACTTGAACACATATTAGTTTCTAAGCTGCAGTACCTAGCTGATGTTTGAGTATGATATTCGATTCTAACCAGATGTTTTGACAGCAAATTGTTGTGGGTTTACTTAGCAAGTGTAGTATATATCTCTCGAGTTGCTTAAACACTACTTTCAGAGACTTGTATCTATATGTTTTAATTATTTATGCTCTGAAAAAAGTTGTAATTCGAAATTGCAGGTCAGAGCTGAATCGCTTAAATTTTCAGGGTTTCTATACTGTGCTTCTGGAAAGAAATGATGAAGTGATTACAGTAGCGACTGTGAGGTATCCAACCATTATATATTAGTATATTATTCATTGAAGTAAACTTTTCTCAACTTATCATTTTAGTATAAATCTCTTTAGTATGAAAAATTAGTTGAATAATGTGACTGAATCTTAGATAGTAAGCTAACAATTTTCATGCTCATAGGATTTATGGAGAAAAGGTAGCTGAGGTTCCTCTTGTGGCAACAAGATTTCAGTACCGCAGACTTGGAATGTGTTGCATCTTAATGAATGAGCTTGAAAAGGTATGCAAATCTACTTTTTCTTTCATTTTCCTTCTTCAGGGAGCAGAAGGAAGAGTTGTTGCTAAGGATGTATCTAATGTCTGTTTTAAAAAGATCACCAATAATTACTTTATTAAGCAGGGATGTTCATGAAAGCTATAATTTATAGGAGATATCTTTGAATTTTTATTTTTTAGTCATGTGTTTCTTTCATTCCATGGTTATATAATTAACATTTTCGAGGCTATGCATTTGAGTTGACTGTTTGGGGACATTTGCTTGCTCTCCTTATCGGAAGCATAAACATGCATTTTATAAGAGAAAAATCTTTGGACATGGTTATTTTGATTCTCTAGATGTCATGTTAAGCAGCACTCTTAGGGGTTTTTTTTTTGGTTGGCTTCAATGCTCAGTTATGCTATATCGATGTCAAGTTATGGTTACCTATCAAAACAAAAAGGACTTCAATTCTAGTTAAGAATAAGTGATGGTATGGTGCACATATATGGTTTTCTTTCTTTGTCGCTACGTACGTGGGATAATGATGAGCATGCTTTGACATAGATTGAATATGCTTGTCATCTGATCTGCTTGCCTTTCAACTAATGCAATTTTGTTATTCATTCCAGAAACTAATGGAATTAGGAGTTGAGAGGCTAGTTTTGCCTGCTGCCCCCACCGTGCTAAACACATGGACCACTTCATTTGGTTTCACAATGGTGAAAGAATCTCAGAGGCTAAACTTCTTGAATTACACTTTCCTTGATTTCCAGGGTACAGTAATGTGTCAGAAACTCCTCCAGAATATCCCTCCAGAGGTATCAAGTGAATCAACAGGTACGTAAAACTCTTCATTTACTGTGGAAGGAGATGGAGATTTGATATGGATGGACTAAAACTTCATTTTTATCCAGAAGCTTATCAAACTCAACTTGACCACATAAAAAGCAAGGAGACTGTTGAGTTGGATGGAAACAGTGTGCTTTCTGAGGTCTTCCAAACTGAGCAAATTGAAGGGAGTGAAATTGTGGATCAAGGATATGCAGAGTATGTTTCCCTTTTGTTTTCTCTGTTTTTTAAGGACTGAAGAAGGGAGTAATCAGAGAGATATAACATTCAAATTATGCAGGACGTAACATGAAAATTGTGATATGACTTTGATAACCTATTCAAGCTTGATAATTATGTCTTTAGGAGACAAAAGACATGCAGAATATAGCTTTACCCCACAAATTATCAGGAGCATTAGAACTAATTAAGATGGGATTCATCATAAAAGAATTGGCAGAACTCCTTATGAGTTGTGGAAAGGTTATAAACCTAACTTGAAATATTTTTAAGTCTGGGAGTGCCATGTTAAAGTTCTTTTCCCTAAACCTAAAAAAAGTAAAATAGGTTCTAAAACTGCGGATTGCATGCTTTTTAACTATGCTGAAGATAGAGATCTGCATATAGATTTCTTGTCTTAAAGAGTGATGCGCTTGATTGCAATACTATTATTGAGACAAAGAATGCTGAATTTTTTGAATATATTTTTTCATTGTGATACAATTTCTCATGCACCTGTTGAAATAAATAGTGAGTCTTTCTAATATTGAGGAACTGCGAAGGAGTCAAAGGTCTAGGAAAGAGTGTTTTTCTTATGAAAATGATTTTCAAACTGTTCTGATTGACAATGAACCATCAAATTATTTTGAAGTTATATCTTCCTTTGACGCTAATGAAATTGAAATTGATTCAATAATGAAAACTAATACATGGATTTTGACAGATTTACCTCCTAGTGCAAAACCTATTGATAAATTTTCAAAAAAGAAACTTAATCTTGATAGATCTATAGATACATATAAAGCTTGTTAAGTAGCCAAAGAATTTTCTCAAAAACAAAAAATTGATTATTTTGATACATTTGCATCAATGACTAGAATCTCTTTAATTCGAATTTTAATTTCCTTAACATCAATTCACTAGCCTTTTCATTCATCTAATAGATGTAAAAACAACTTTCTCAAATGGTGATTTAGAAGAAATTTATATGGTTCAACCTGAGGGATGTATTATTCTTGGATAAGAAAATTCAAGTTAGTAAATCAATTAAATCTCTTTCTGGCCTCAAACAAGCTCCTAAACAGTGATGTGAAAAATTTGATCAAGTCTTTCTAAAAGACAACTTTTCTTCTATTGAAGTGGATAAATGTGTTTATCCTCCTAAAGTGGTAGACATTGATTATGTGATAATATGCCTATACGTTGATGACATGCTTATATTTGGTACAAGTTCAAATATTGTGAAAAGTACCAAACTATTTTTGTCTACTAATTTTGATATGAAAAATTTGGGTGAAGTAAATATGATATTCAGAGTTGAAGTTATAAGGAATGGATTTGATATAATGTTTTCACAAGAACGTTATGTGGAGAGGCTTCTTAAAAAGTTTAAATATTCGAGGTGACACCTGTGACCACTCCTTACGATGCTAACTCTCAATTGAAAAAGAATAATGGTGACCAGTTGCTCAGTCTAAATATGCACAAATTATTTGGAGTTTGATGCCCTTAATGAATTTTTTTAGGCTTGATAGCCTATGCTGTGGTAGATTGAGTAGATATACTCATAATCCAATATAGAGCATTGGTCTGCATTAATTAGATTGATGAAGTATCTGAGAGGAACCATGAATATTAGTATCCTGTATAGTGGATTTCCTTCAGCTTTAGAAGGGTATTGTGATGCAAATTGGATCTCTAATTCTTTCTCAAAAAAACTAAAATGGATCTCTAATATAGATGAGATAAAATCCACTAGTGAATATGTGTTCACCTTAGTTGGTGGTGCAATATCGTGGAAATCAGTTGAACAAACGATCATTGCTAGTTCAACTATTGAGTCAAAGTTTGTAGTTGTGGAGTTAGCTGGTTTCGAGGCCGAGTGACTAAAAATTTCTGAGTGAATTTCCCTTTAATAAAGGATGTATTACATCATGTGTCTATGCACTGTGATTGTCAAGCCACAATTGCTATTGTGAAGAATAAATCTTATAATTGCCGGAGCGCACTCATGAAATTGAGACATAATGTCATAAAACAACTGTTGAGAGATGGAATAATTTTCATTGATTATGTGAAGTCAACTGAATTCGGCCAATTCACTGACTAGACCTGTGGGAAGAAAATTAATTCTTCAAACCTCAAAAGTGATGGTATTTAAGGCCAATATGAATGTCAATAAATATGGTAACCCAACCTTTGTGATTGGAGGTTCCATGAAGTAGGTTCATATGGTTAATAACAAGTCGATATTAATGCACACTAATTGAGAGTGCTTGAACTATTACTAATTGTGAGGGATGAGTTATTAACTTTTAATGAATTTTAGTCCTTAAGGATGGTGTATTCAAAACAATATACATTTGATGAATTCACCTATATGTGAAGTGGAGCGAGGCTGCTCCTATGAGATTTTAGCCTAATTTCTAGAGCTCTCATGAATAACCAGGCACTCTCAGGGCCTATTGGCACAAAATCGTGTTGAACAACAAAATTACGGAGGTCTAAATGTGATTAATATAATCTCTGACTTACAATAAGAATTATTGGTTCATAAAATATATTATTTCACTCGTAATTTTGTAAGTTAAATTTTATCGGTCTAAGTTTGGTTCATAGTTCAAAAGACACCAAAACCTATTGCATTTAGGCCATGCAAATCCAACAATCTTTTTACTCTTTGATTTAGTACTTTTTTGTTGGTTTTTTTAATAAAGAAATTAAGAAAATAGTAGAGAAAGACTTTGAGAGAAAAAATACTGCAGTATTATCAAAGTGAATTATTTTATTAATAATCCAGAGACTTGCATTTATAGATATAATTCCTAACTAAAATAGAAAAATAAGATACTAACTTATCAGTTTAATTCAAATAACAAATAAAAAGAACTAACTCCTAAATATAAGTCAAATAGGACTCTAATAACATAATTTAAAAACCCTAAAAATAGCTAACTGTTTTATTTTTGCAATATTCTGAGACATATTTTCAACACTCCTTCTTGGATCAGGAATTGTAGATTGTAGTTTCATCTGAAATTAACCTTGTGAACAAATCTGCTAATTCATCCTTTGTCTTGCAAGGCTTGTGTGCATCTTCTGTTGGATTAAATGAGAAGCTCTTACCTCTCATTTCAACTTGTAAAATCTCTTGCTTAGTAGAATCAAAGATTCGACAATATTTGTCTCCAAATAATAATTTAAATCCCTTTTCTATTAACTGACCAACACTAAACAAACTTTTATCAATATCAGGCACATAAAGAACATCTGAAATTATTTTTGTACCTGAATTTGTTTTAATTGAAACAGACCCTTTTCCTTTTGCAGGAATACAATCACCATTCCCAATTCTGACTTTCTTATTTTCTATAGGAATGAATTCTTTAAAAAGATTTCTTTCATATGTCATGTGGTTTGTACAATCACTATCAATCATCCAAAAATGAGATATTTTGGTTGAAAAACAAGTTGCCACAAATAAGTGGTCTTCTTCTTCAGTAGTGACTTGGGCAACTATTTCATCTTTTTGAAATTTGCTTTTGCAAATCACAGCTTCATGACCAAGTTGTTTGCAGTTCTTGCACTGTGCATCTGGTCTTTTCCAACATTTATATGGAGGATGTCCATTTTTTCCACAGTGCTGACAAGGTGGGTAATTTTTCAAAAATTTACCATTGCTTTGAGTTTTGTGGCTGGCTACTAATGCTCCTTCAACCATGTCATCTTGCCTCATAAGTCTCCTTTGTTCCTGAGCCTGCAAAGAATTTAACAATTCTGCCAAGGTAATTTTGGACAGATCTTGTGTGTTTTCCAAGGTAGTTATACATGCTTCATATCTTTCGGGCACTGTAACAAGAACTTTTTCAACAATTCTTGTATCTTTAAATTCAGTGCCTAGTAATCTTACCTTGTTGACAATACCAAGCAATCTGTCAGAGTATTCCTTGACTGTTTCTAACTCTTTCATTCTCTGCAATTCGAATTCCCTCATTAAATTTAATACTTTCATTCCTCGTATTCTTTCATCTCCAGCATATTCTTTCTTCAGATAATTCCAAATATCTTTTGGTGATGTGAGAGTCATGATTTTCGTGAAAACAGTTGTCGAAACAACAGCAAACAAAGTTGCTTTTGCCTTCGACTTAATGGTTTTCTTTTCCTTGTGACTCTTGATCTGGGCCACGGTGGGATTATTTGGCAGCGGATTAATTTCATAATCCTCTTCCACGGCTTCCCAAAGATCAAGAGCCTCCAAGTAGGTCCTCATTCTTACAACCATAGTTGATAATTCTCACCATCAAAATAGGAGGAGCCATTCGTGAAAAACTATTTTCGGAATCCATTTTTCTACTCATAGGTCCCTCAAGAAGAAGGCTCTAGATAACAATTGTTGTTTTTTTTAATAAAGAAGTTAAGAAAATAACAGAGAAAAACTTTGAGAGAAAAAATACTGCAGTATTATCAAAGAAAATTATTTTATTAATAATCCAGAGACTTGCATTTATAGATATAATTCCTAACTAAAATAGAAAAATAAGATACTAACTTATCAGTTTAATTCAAATAACAAATAAAAAGAACTCTAACTCCTAAACATAAGTCAAATAGGACTCTAACAACATAATTTAAAAATCCTAAAAATAGCTAACTGTTTTATTTTTGCAATATTTTGAGACATATTTTCAACATTTTTCGTTGAAGAATCTTGAAATAGTGGGGGATTGTAATGATATTTCAATATTTTTAATGGGCAAATGGCCCACTAAGTGAAAAGGTGGCAAGAGAAATATCATTAGTCAAGCAAGTTGCCACCTAACATTACTGGAATGAAAAACTGCACTATTACAGGAAAATAACTACTACTAAAAAGAAATAATTACTGTTGTAACTATAGGATGACTAAGGAGTGATAACATATAATGGATAGGGGATTAGAAAGTTCAGCAAATGAACATCTTACTTATTGATCTATTTTTATTGTATTGGAATGTTGGTTGCAGAGGCTGTTTGTAGTCTTATATTAGGTTGTTCAGTCTTGATTGTCCTTTGGAACAGTGAACACGTTTAGGATCCAAATGCACACTTAGAATTTGATTGTGTTCTTGTGCTGTTTGTTGTGTTCAAACTCTGCAATTTCTTTCCTAGCTGATAAAAACTAAACTATTTTACTACTTCTCAGTGCACCTGGAGGATGTGAAAGCAATGATACGGATGCTCCAACTCCTCTCATTACTGTGGTACATTTCCTTTGCTCATAACATCTCAGCAGATTTTCTTTACTTAGATCCTCATGTTAAGTATTATCGTTTGTGGTCTTTGAACAGGCGAACCAACAAGCTCCTCTTGGCTGCCAGGATGAGACTAGTCTGGAATACCAAGCTGAAGTTACTGATAGTAAGGTTTTAGAAAAAACAGGTGTTGTCCAATACAAATGTTACAAGCGGAGAAAAAAGTTATCAGCCTGTGGATAATAAGCTAGTTTTGGAAGGAGTATCTAGTAAGCCGGTAAATTATTAGAAAAAGACGACACAACCATGGAATTTTGATGGCCAAATTATTTTTTCTCCGTTAACCTTATTTTTTCGTAGTTAAAGGAGAGAATTTAAGGGCTGTTACTCATGTATATTTTCACGTACAGCTATCTCTAGGTAGCATTAGCTAATAAAGATGTTTTCTAATCCTGAAAGTACAAATGTATAGAATCACAGTCTACGGTTTGCAAGTATTCATTGTACAGAGCCAATTCATATATAAAAGCAGAATGTTTGAGAAATTTCCATGATGGGTTTCGTGGCCAGCAAATGAAATAACATAGGGATGGTTGACGGCCATGGACAAGGGGATGCTTACTATTGGAATCTGGTACACCCACAGATAGAATGAAACAAAGGCAATTTGGTACAGTAGAGTCTTATAGTTATGCAAATGATTGAAAGAAACATTTTGCTTGATAAAACTTGATACGTCTTCATCTGCACTCTTGTAACATCTTCAATTCTCATGAGCTCTTGATGTGCATCTTCCCCTTAATAATAACTCATATGTTGATAATATTCCTTGTAAGCAAGAAGCTATAAGGCTAATATTCTCTTCAGTTGCTTTCCCCATATTTATCTTATTTTCTTTCTTAATTAATAGCTCCATAAAATTCATGTCTCTAAAATTAGCCTCCTCTCTTTATTTGTACTTGAGAATGATCATTCTTTTTCTCAACATATCAAACATGAGCTTATGTATATGGGTGTCATTTCCTCATATTACACTTTTCTGGCCTCTTCAACACTCACCCTTTGTGAGCATTTGGAAATCAAAAACCTTCTCCTTTGTCTAGATACCTCTTCATCCCACTTATATGTCCCATAATGATCAACACCCACATAAGGCACCGTAACACCCTGTAGCTTATAGTACATGCACGACCAAGTTGATGTCAATAAAATTCATAATAATTTGAGCCTTTAAGGCCAAGAACACAAATGTAAAAAGGTTATCCCAAGAGATGAGTAACTTTAGGAGTCAAACAATGAGGCCAACCCAAGATGCATGGGATTCACGGCTGTATGTGGTACATACGATCCATGCCTTGACATATGAATTAATACTAATATTTAAGGCCTAAGTATTTGACCATATCAATATGGTGTGGTTCACAACTGCGAAATAAAGATACCTTCGTACATCTCCAATATATATAAACGCACCTCCATAAACAGTGGACATTGCTAAGGACAAGCTCAACCACGATGGCTTTCATAGTCCATAAAGTTGATCTACGGCCGTGAAGATAGATGTGCTTGAGGGAGAGATAAGATGAAATTCTAAATAAGGAAACCTCCACAACTTATGGTGAGTATCACAGCTATGGATGGCATTTCACGACCACTTTCATGATCGTGAATGGTTCTGTGAGTTTGAGGTGATGAAAAGTTTATATATTGATCAGAAGTCATGAGTTATGTATATCTATTTGAGCATAGTAGGGTCTGTACATTATGGAATAAGTAAATGGAGTAATATTCACCTTATTTTAGGGTCATATGATCATTTGGGTGATGGGGAAGAAGGGTTTGGTGATACACCTTGTTTATAGTATTTGATGAACTTGTAACTTGTTGAGATAATTACTATGTTTTCGGCATTGCCGTGCTTGTTATATAGCCCTTATATTTCTATTCGCTAAATATATATATTGTAGCTTGGAGGGCAACTTTGGTATGTCATAAGGGATCAAATGAAGGAGTAAGCTATATAAAGCTGATTTAGTTTGGGATGTATTTACGCATTTAAACACCACGTTTTACCCATATTTTAGCCTAGTTCTAAGTATAATCTTGTGAAATTCTTGTGTTTATTAATGATATGCTGTGATGAACTAATGGATATGTTACGTTTAATTTCAGGCCAAAGATAGCAACAAAAGATCCATGTGATGGATAAAAAACATAAAGCAAAGTGATTTAGGCAAAAATGAAGGAAAATTGCTCCAGAAAGGATCATGAGATAAACCTCGCGCCGCACTTGTCAAGAAACTAAACTTCAAAGACTCCACAAAAGGAGGACAAGTGTGAGATGAGCCTTGCACGGCGAGGCAGGGCTCCTCTCAATGCTCCTCACATTGCGACCCTCTTTTGTCTGTTAGACTAGGTTTGACCCAGTCAACGCAAAGTCCAATTGGGATTAGGATTTCGATTCCCTATATATATATATATATGATGATTTTAAAGAGGAACAAATTCTTAGAATAGCTATTAGGACTTAAAATTACATACTATAAATTATTGTTCTTAGATTCTAGGGTTTACTTCATAGTTCTAGACGATTATTGTGGAATTAACAAAATTAACTTGCAAGTGGTGCTTTAATCGAAGGTTCTCTTATTATCTCTTACATTCATATTTTCCAGTAGTTTAAATTATTATAATTGTTATTCTACACTAGCTATGAGTAGCTAGAGTTATGGAACTTAGGGTAGAGATGATGATAATGAATGCTTTACAGTAAAAAATCCGTTTATAAAAGAGTGATTATTGTGCACTAAGTTCCTTTCATACATAACATTTTCTCTAAAGTTGATTGAAAATAATTAATGTATTCTTACATGCTTGACCATAGAGGTATAAACTAGGAAAATTATTCATTAACATGGATTTGGTACTACCAACCACTGTCTAATAACTTGAGGTAGAGAGAAGATAGTTATCTTGAAAATTATGACAATATGAACAAATTAATTCGACACTCAAGTGATTGAGAATGACTTTGGGTGAGATTCTCTTAATTGAGTCGAGAGGCTTTAAAAGACTTATAGATTAGTTGTGCACAATGAACACACTTGAATGACTGTATAGTAAAGAATTTTGGAGTTCTGATATCTAAGAACTTTAGCCCTAGTTTGTGAAACACCCGAAGGTTACTAAGACCAGACATGACCTTGGAAACAAGAAGAACTGAATTGTTGCAGAAAAATGGGATTGTATAGACCCATTCATAGATCATGAAAGGAACCATGAGCCATGAAGGACCTGTGGACTTGAACTTAATTGGAACTTTTGGAGGTAAGTTTCACAGATGGATTCACGGACTGTGAAAGACAGAACCCCCTAGGACTCAGGAATCTTGCCCTTCATGGACGCTTGTGTGGATCGTGGAGTGTTGTACGTCCTGTAGGAGCTTTCGTATAAGTTGGCCCTCAGAACCCAGACTCCTCTACATTCACGGACACCTTCACGAACCGTGAAGTGTTGAAATGTCCATGGAGGGCTCCTGTAGAAGTTGTTCGACATTTATAAGTCAAGATTATTTTAGTCTTTTCCTACTGTTTTAATCCCTATACTATGTCATTTTGGCCTATTCTAAGTGGGTATAACTGATTCCTTAAGATCCTAACCTCTTGATTCCCTCTCATTCTCCCAAGTTAATGTTTCTTCTCTCCCAAGTTTCCTCTCAAGGCAAGAATATGGGATTCAAGCTTCAAGCCCCTCCTTTTTTCAAGATTCAAGCCCCTTTTTCCAAGATTCAAGCTAGGGTTTCATTCAAGGTATGTTGGAACTTCATCAATGAGTTCTTTTTCACCTATTGAGTTCCAAAGAAACTTCAATTTCTCATTTTACGTTTCCCCAAAACTAGGGTTCATGTGATCTTCATGGGTTCTTATTGAATTTCAGTTTCTTCTTCTCTATAATAGATCTTAAATTGCATGAATTGATTATAATTCCATGTTACTAATGATATTTTTATGAGACCATACCCTACAAGTATTTTCATGATCAAAATTATGTTATTTTCATATGCATGTCTCAAGTTATCAGTTTTTCATGAGATGTGATGCTTCCAAATGAAGTATCTCTCAGTATTTATAAATATCATGATTTAGATGCTTTCGATTAAAGTATCATTCAGATTATATATAGTTATCATGATTTAGGAGCTACTCACCACTTTATCAAATAATCAGTATGATTCAGTAGGACAATTTATTACTATTTCTAGATTTAGACATGTTTCCATTGAGAGTATACTTAGCACCGAGTGGAATTTTGGGATGAATGTTACCTTTTGGCATCCGTGGACCTTTAGGTAGTAATTCCTAAGCCCCAAAACTACGTGCCCCCATAGGTTATATCTTGAATAGACATTAGCTAGTGGATCCACCTTAGCTCAGATATCATGGTCCTTACCTTGGTAAGTAGAACACTTCCTTTCCTGCGTGGGAGAAGTACACTGAACTCTATGTTGTAGCTCACATGACTTATGCCGGTTATTAGTATCTCCCACATTATGATATGATTTTTGAGTTATTGCATGACCTTTTAACTATGTATTTTAGATCAGTATAAATATTTTACTTGGTCTTTGCTCACCATGTTCTACATACATATCATGTTTTATGCATTTCCTCATACTCAGTACATTCCAAATACTGACCGCATACTATTCTGCCCATATTGTTTCATAAGATAGGTTCTGACATTCATCATCTATCCCACAATTATTATAGATTCAGTCAACATTAAAGCAGCTTTGGTGAGGCCTCATTATCCTAGGATGACCTCTCTATCTTTGATTTCAGTCATTACTTTCAATTTTCAGATAGTTAAAGTGAGCTAGGGGTTTATCCTAGTCACTCATGTTAGTAGAGGTTTTTCAGACAGTTAGTTAGATTTCTGCATTTGTGTTTTGTATCACATTCTTTCTTATGATATGTTAGACTATTTCAGACTTGATTCTGCCTTTTAGTTTATTTAGTCTATTCTATGCTTTTTAATGTCATTCCATGAGGTTAGCCTGAGGTCACTTGTGGCTCTAAGAATCGTGTCACGTCTAGGGGATAATCTCAGGGAGTGACAGATTGTCTTCCTTATTGATTGAAAATCTAAGTAATGAAAGTAGTTAATAGATTATAATCCAAACCCCCCAATTTTTTGATAATAGTTACTTTTGTGAATCTTAACAACAAATTATAAACAAACTCTAGTACGCTCTATACGAGATTCAACCTCAACCTAGATTGGTTACTGTATTTTTAATAGACCACTCCAATCCCATAAAAGAATGTAGTCTGAGCGACATCAAAAGTCTGGTGCCATTGCCGGGGAGTGTATTTTGGAGTTTTATAATTTCTAGAAATTCATTAGGTAGCTATTATTTTCCTTTTCGTCATACACGGGTTGTTGTTTTCATCCATTGTAGGGGTTTCCATAGTTTATGCTCGATACTAGGAGTCAAGAATCTCCCTCGACTCCAATGGACCCAGAAATAGAGAGAACACTCAGGAAATGAAGGCTGAATTTTGCAATGAGTGACGAACACAACCACAACACAACCACAGGTTGGTAGGTGAGGATGCTTTCAGAATAGGCCATGCTGGGGCCAATAGACCTCTACCGCGAGTGGGAAATGCTAGTTTCAACTTCACCAACACAATTTTGCATTTACAGGGTGTGAAGGTTTCATTTTGTGGTCTACTTCTTGAAGAATAGAATAAATATGTTAAAGACTTTGAAGGGGTATGTCTAGCTTACAACCTACCATGTATCTCTCAAAAAGGAATTAGACTTAAGTTGTTCCCATTCTCCTTGATTAGTGAACCAACTACATGTCTTGAGGAGTTACTAGCCTAGACGAAACTTACACGTGGATTCTTGGAGAGGTTCTTTCCTCCAAGTATGCATATCTAGCTTAGGAATGAGATTAGTAACCTCAAAAAGGTGCCAAGTGAAGAGCTACATGAAGCTTGGCTCAAATTAAAAAAAAAGGCAGTTTAGTGTCCGAATCACCAGCTATGAGATGAAGTGTTGCCAGAGATGTTTTACAGATCACTAGATGCAGTGAAAAAGTTCATGGCCAACAATATTGTAGAGGGTTCACTGATAAACCACACTTATGAAGAGGTTAGTACTTTGCTTGACTAGATGAACAAGATGAACATGCCGTCACATGCTAGAGAAGCTGATGTAGTAGGCAGTGCATCAATCCAAAAGTCTTCAACTAAAGAGAGACTCAAAGAAAAGGCTAAATAGGAAAGAATGGCAAAGTTCATGACGCAAATTTAGTTATTGACTAGGCATGTGATGGATGCCCCTAAACATAAGGTGAATGTTGTACCTCTTAGTGATCAAGGGTACAAACATGAGGATGCGTACCATAATTATGAGCTGGAAGTTCACTATATTTATAATTATATGGGTGGTTTCCATCTGAACTAAAATCGTTCTTACCAAGGTCCTTTGAGGCAAGGACAATAGGATCAAGGTTGGAATAGAGACCACAACTCAGGCTGGAGAGATAAGAATCAAGGTAATTGAGACCAAGGTTTTAATCATAGGAGTACTAATCCATATGTGCCACTCAAAAGGGACATATGATCACCAACCAACCCTCAATAACCTTGTAACATCTAAACAGAAAGACACTTTCTTGCATACTCAAGAAAGTGGAAAATACTGAAAACACTATGCAACATCATATCATTTATGGAAAATGTGGTAAACTTGCATGCTACATCTAACAAACAAATTGAGACTTAGTTGAGTCGAATCTCAATAGAGGTAAATAAAATGTAGAAGGTATTCTTCCAAGTGATACAATCATAAATCCAAAAGCATATGGAGTTAATGTAAGTCAATGCATGACTGTTGCAACATAAGATCAAGATGTAGTCACATTTTACAAAGTGGTGAGTGAAGATCTGGAAGAAGAATATAGAAACAAACAGTAAACAAGCATTATTGATGAACATGTAAGCAAAGATGAAGAGGTTGGAAAGATTGTGGCAACTACACCTACTTTAGAGATACTCCACCAATTCTTTAGAAGTTGGAACATGATGAGGAAGAAACTATCTTCAACAATTTTTTTGATCTCTTCAGAGGACTACACTTCATCATTCCGTTTATCAATGCATTGAGGGGAATGCTAAAGTATGCGAAGTATTTACAATAGATTTTTTTATGCAAGGAAGTGATTGGACAGAGTAAAAAACTAGCATTTATTGATGCGTGTAAGCCGATAGTAAAGAACCAGTTTCCCAAAAATCTTGATGATCTAGGGAGTTTCACATTCACTATACAAAGTGGTAAAAAGGAAGTTGGACTTGCACTATATGACCTAGGAACAAGCATAAACCTAGTATTATTGTCCGTGTTCAAAGCTTTTGGACTTGGGAAACAACATCCTACTAATAACACTTTGGTATTGGCAAACATATCCACTTGGCAGTAGATGGTATTATTGAGGATGTGCTCATCAGAGTAAGGATATTCATCATTCCCATGAACTTTATATTCTAGCCTTTGAAGCAGATGCTAGGATGCCAATCTTTCTAGGACGTCCCTTCTTAGAAATTGAGGGAGAACTAATCAATGTAAATGAAGGAAAGATGACTGTGAGAGTCTACAACAAAGAGATGACTTTCACAATCTACAAAGCATCTTCAAAACTTCCCACTATGGGAATCTATGCCTGATTACAACAATAGATGCAAAATCTAAAAGACCCAAGACACCATTGCTTTATTTGCAAGATTCAATTTAAAAGAGATATCAAGAATCGAGGGCTATTTTTCAATCGAGAGCGATCCTCTCCAACACTTGAGAAATTTTATAAGAGTTTGTGCTAATCATAAGAGTGCATTACTATCTGATGAACTGTGAAAACTTAACATGTTTGTGTACTCTCTTACAGGTGAAGCAAACACATGGTTCAAAGCACTAATACCAGATGAGATTGACTCCTAGACAAAAACTAGTTTATATTTTCATCCACGAGTGGAGTTTAGTAGATGGAAGAATGCAAGCTATCAATAGTATCTTATACTTCAAGCAACTAGAGGATGACCTACTACCGGATGCATGTGTAAGACTTTGGATACTGTGGAAGTAATATAATCATGGGTTGCATGACTCAACTATTCTAGATGCTTTCTGGACATCACTTTGTTATGTAAATTAAAAGCTTGCAATGCGAGTGAGTAGAGAAAGACTTAATAACATGTCATAGGAGAAGGCTATAAAAGTGCTAAATGATGTAATCAGACATGTGCATGAGTGGAATACCACGTTATGAGGAACCATATGTCCATGCACCAATAGATTAAGTTAAGTTTCACCATGTTGTGATGCTAAATCAAGTGCTGCTCGGGGGTAATTCAAGAATCGTAATAAAGTAGGACATAAAAATAAAAATACAAAAATATAAGTTTTTCCACGAAAAAAATAAGGCGCTTTCTAGGAGGAAACCAACCCTACTAAAGCTATATTGAGCGATCTTACAGGTTTTGAGGAAGTATGAAAAAGAGGAAAAATGCATGAAAGCAAAGCAATGTTGAAAAAATATATTAATTTAGGTAAACACACAAGCATCATGCCATGAACCCTATGTCATTGCACAAAGGCTCGTGTTGCGACTGTCTCTAGACTAAAGTTTAGACACTACACAAGATAGAGGAGACTCATATTGGGCCTTATGGCTGCACGCACAGGGTCCCTAATGGACCCTGCACCATGCCCGACGCGGGTTCGTGAATTTTCACTTAAAATTTGAGTCAACCTAATACAAAATTCCTATTTTAAATCCCAAATCAAATATTTTCATCTTTTTCTTTCCCTTGCGATGCAAAAACTTGATTTCTCCCTAGAACCTGGCAAGGCACATCCATATTTCATAATTTTCCTTCTTCAATTTCTTACAAGCATCAAAATATGAATTCTATTACTCCTTATTGAAAATTACTTAATGTTTCAAGGTTTGTTTGCCTAAACCCTACAATTCCTTCCCAGCCCTTTAAATTATTTCCAATTAACATTGGGCATGCGATTTTTTAAAATTTTTAAATCAACAGGGTTTTCCTAGAGCTTTATTAGGTATTGAAGAAAACACTTGCATATTGCCTAGAAAATATTAAATTAGGATAGCCGTTAAGACTTAAACTAAGAAAATCAACATCGTTGATTTTCTGAAAGGGTTAGTAAAAATTCAATGCATCACTACAAAAATGGTTACTAGTGATTACTCAAATACAGTTAGGGAATTTTCAGTACCTAGCTAACTATAAAACTAACACCATGCTAGCAATCTTAATGTGGGGTAATCCTTTGAACTTTACTTTGTTACCTAACTAAACTAGAAATCTGAAAATTCATTGGGTTATTTCTCAGATACAATGAAGTCACACCATAGTGAAGGTAATGAAAAAGCTGGGCCTTTATGAAGGAATCCCAAAAGAACAAAGACGGGACAACCCTTTCGATTTAACCCACTTGGTCCATGTGCACCCTCATAAATATATCTAGTACCGTACTAGATATATTTAGGAGGCTGAAAGCAAGTAGTTGACTAGGAGGCGTAATTAGGGTTGGACATAATTTGGTTCAAACCGGAAAAAATGACCAAACTGTTTTTTTTTAAAAATTTGGTTTCTATTTTTTGGTTTAATTGGTCGATTTCAATTTTAAATTTTAAGATTTCGATAATTCGATTCGATTTTCGGTTTTTAATAAAAAAAATCCAGTTAACCAAAAAAACCAAATTTCTGTAATTTGTAACTTTTTCATTTTCCTCATACCAATTCCTTCATGTCCAACAAACCCATGTAGGTAACCAAAACTAAATGTGCTTTCTACCGAAGTCAAGACCAATGATATCATCATTTAATTTGCGATATCTAAATTTGAGGACTATGTATTTGAACTGACAGTATCATGACCCAAAAATGGGCGTGATGACACTCGTCTTATCCCACCAAGACAAGTCAGCCTAAAATTCATAACATAACTATAATTGTGGAAATAAAACAAGGATAAAAGTCTAACACCATAATATAATGCGGAAATTATAATAAACTTAAACAAACTCTCAAAACCTGGTTGTCACGTATACAAACCTCTTATGTATTACAATAGGATAAAGGAAAAAATAAGTCCCAATGTCATTGTTTCTGAGCAGAACATGAACATAATAAAGGAACAAGAGGGTCCGCTAAGATAACAAACAACTATCTCTTAAGTATCCACAGTAAAGCCTTGGACAAGATATAGATGAAGGATAATTATAAGAATGCGGACTCGTAATCTACATAAGTATAGATGCTAGAGGCGAGTGCCAAACAACATGGTACTTAACAAGTACACAACTAACTCATTGTAAAGCATTATTGAACACAAATACTCCAACCACTCCTTACGATCCTCCATAACTACAACCTGCAATAATAAACAACCTACCCTAAGCAATTCTCACTCCACATAACAAAGCACATAATGAAGTGCAATGCAGCGATGTGCAATATCATATAGAGTGATGCATGTTTGTCCTAACAATACACATCCACTCTCTCTTAGTCTGGGACCCATGTGGGATTTCTTAGTCTATGCATCTGCCAAGGGCGTGTGGCCCGTTTCCTATCTCCTCTCATCCTCACCAATATCATCACCACAGTAGTATAATATCAATGCAAACATAATAGTACAATGATCAAATATGAAGATGGTAATTCAACACCAATTTCCAAAATAATTAATCAAGGCATATCATTAAGTTATCTCATTCGGCCAATTGCCCACAACACAATCAAGTCATACAAATCAACAAGATTCTTGTTTTAACCCAAGTTGTTTATCAAGTTCACATTATCAATTTACAATAAGTAATTCTTACATGAATCCCTTCACCAATTCCAATTACCCACAATCATTCAATAGCATACAAGGTTCAATAAACTCAAAGAAAAATCAAGAAGTCCACCTGCCTTAGTTAATCAAACAATCACTCTGGGACTTAAGCTTTCTCCCTTATTTGAGTCTCCAAAGCAATGTAATCGAATCAAATAAGTAATCACAATAAAATTTCAAAGCTAACAACTCCCTTATCAAGAATTTGGAAAATGGGGTCAGACCAACCTAAAAAAATGATTATGAAAATGGAGGGTAAATCTGGAAATCTATATAAAATGCGTTACCCAAAGAATTTGGAAGCCATCAGTGAAAATGATTTTGAAAATATTGTTGAACTCAACCCACAATCACCATTTTTTGTAAAACTTGAAGTTCTTGAAAACCTTTCAAAATTTGTCATTCAATGTCCCAAATTTGATGTTTAAAATTGAGAAGAATTAAGGTCAAAATCACTTACCCAAATGATCTATCTTGAAAACACTCTTCGAAATTTCCTACCTAGGGTTTCTAATGAACTCAAAATTGGAGAAAATGGGGGAAGTACCTCGATTTCAGAAAACATAACACTGCCACATGTCTTTCGCAAACGCGGACCCTTGTCCGAGAATGCGGTCCGACATACAACTCTTCTCTAAAACATGGCCATCTATCTACGAATGTGGAGGCCAAAAGCTTAATCCTTCGCGAATGCGAGTGCTTTCATTTGAACACGGAGGCCACAAATCAAGGCATTCTATGAATGTAGTCAAGCTCCGCAAACATGGGGGACACCAAACCTCATTACATAAATCAGCTAACACCTAAATCTCTGAAAGGACCCTCGAGATTCATATGGGATCCTGAATACACAAACCAAATATGCTACTCAATTAAATTCGATGTTCCAGACTCAATAGAATCACCAAAATATGAATTTGAGTTCTTCTTGACTTGAAACTCGTGAAGTCACAATAAACTAATATAATGCTAAAAAAGACCAAACTGTCCTTAGAACCTCTGTAAAATCAACCAAAACCTCTCTTAGGCCTAAAATCATCCCCCAAAGCCAATCAATCCATTAGAAATCCAATCCGAGTATCTGAACTCCAAATATTGACCAA
This sequence comes from Solanum gracilifrons, assembly GCA_029582605.1. Lineage (NCBI taxonomy): Eukaryota > Viridiplantae > Streptophyta > Magnoliopsida > Solanales > Solanaceae > Solanum > Solanum gracilifrons. The sequence goes on from JAJOOH010000685.1 coordinate 24,143, forward strand.
AGTCATTCCAAAGACTGAAATCACATCAACTTTCAACTTAAGACCTCAAATCCACGAAATTACTCTGAATTTGAAATTGAAGGCTCTCCCAGGCCAAATTCCACAACTGGAGCTGATAGAACTAACAAAAATTGATTCTGAGATTTTAAACTCTGGTTGATACCAAAAACCACTTTTCACCTATTTAAGCCTTTCAAAACTCAAAACTTCTAAAAAAATATAACTTTTCCTTCAAATTTCAAAACCAACTCCACACATTGATCATAAATAAATCAGGAAAACTATCGGAAGGGGTAAAAAATGTAATTTTAGAATTTTTTTTTTCTAAAAATGACCTCGGTTTAAAATTTATTTTCCAAAAATTGTAATCCATTCATGATCCAATAAAGACTTCTGAACTGTTTTACTAGCATTATGATCTTTTGGATTAAAAGAAATACACATAGCTACTATTACATGTTTGTAGATTTTGACGTCTTCAGAGATGTTGGGTGATTTACAAGAATGGTCTTGGAAACCAATAAGACTTTACCTGCTTAGTTTAAATTTATCTAGTTTTATTGCATATCTTAAAGCTTTTTTTCATTTCATTTTTTTTCGTGTTTTTTTCTCTTTTTATTTTTTCATAATCTGTAGATTTCAAAATTTTCTAATATGATAAGTGCAAATCACAAAATGGAATAGAAAGAAACCAAACAGATAGAAGTAATTTCATTTCAGTTTTGATTTTTACATTTACTAAACCGAAGACCAAAAAACTGAAATGAACTTCTCAAAATGAACTGAACCGACTGAATGGCCATCTCTAGGTATAATGAAGCAAGATATCATCCCAATAAGAGGTTCAACATGACTACCCACTTTCCTAATATCCTTTATAGAATCCATGAATTAGGGATGAGATTTATTTTTGATAACCCCGACGAGTAGAATTTGAATAAGGTAAGAGAATTATTTGCCAAGTAGAGCCCAAGGATTCAAAGCAATCAAGTACCTATCTGAGGTAGAACCATCATGTTCACTGTTGGTGCCTTGTGTGAACTTTTGAATGCACCTATGGAGGAAACAAATTCATGAGATACATTGATCACAAATCCTCCATAGAGAGATATTTGTCACACACTATGTGGCGTGACATCCACGGTAAGGTGGAAATACCATCAGTGAAGGGTACACTTCATACTTTACCTTTTCCCCACTTGAATAGGAAAGATAGAGTGCAGCTACGCATTGTTTGCAGTTGTCTCCTTCCTTAGACACACATGATACACATCACCTGAGATAGGTTTTTTTGATGGATAGGATTCCGATTAGTGTAGAGGCAGTTCTAAAAAAATTAATGAGAAGATCAAGGGTGAAAAGGGATTTAATTTTGGCTTGGGCAGTCCTATATGGTATTAAGGAGGAAAATAGAGATATTTAGCACGAGCGATTCTTACTTTAGACGAGGAAAATACCCGAAAAGATAATTATCATAATCATACGTACGATGTAGCTGTAATATGACTAAGATATAGAGGACCCCCTACTGAGGCAAAAATAGAGTAGATCGATCATAGTTATCCACTTTGTGCTACTGCTCAAAGATATGCTGCATTAGACTAGATCTTGAGAATATGCTAGATGATGATGTTCCCATTGAGGAGAAGCGTATATAGGGAGACTTTGATGAGGAGTTTAGTGAAGAAGAATAGAAGGTCTCAGCATAGAAAATGAGTAGACAGGGAGTAATTTCTTCCCTTACTCGACTTTTGTTTTTCTTGATTTGAATATTGAGGACAATGCAATATTTTCTTTGGTATTGCAATTTTATATATGTCAAAGGGGATACTCCTCTCGCATTTTCTTGTCGTTTTCATTATCGAGTTGTACTATTTTTTGATATTCTGGGGATGTTTGCATTCGGTCATGTTTTGTCTAAAGTTGTGATGGTCAGGTTTCTATGATTAGATTTTTTTTTTTGCTAAAACATGATATTTCAAATTATTTCTAAGTTGTTTGTTAGGTTGTTATATTATTCTTATTTAATCTTTATTTGTTTTAATTTTTCGGGTTCTCGACTTTTGTTTTTGGTACTCTTTTTGAGGATAGTCTCTTTGAACTGACTAGGATCTTACTTTTAGATTTTTAAGGATTAGCACAGTTTTTTATCAAGTCTAAGAAACTTTATGTGACGACATAACCCACCGGGTCGTGTTGGCACCTACTCTAACACCTAGATTGATAATCACCCAATTTAAAAGTGGAAATTCGAAAGTAAAACAAAATGTGATATATTACCTTAATAAAATGAAAGAGTCAATCTCAACCTTAATTTTCAACGAAAATCTTTTTAAAAATACACGGAAACCCTCCCAAGGAACTAGTATAAAAAGGTACAAGAACAACTAAGAGAGTGAAATTTATAAAAGAAATAAGATATAACTCCCCCATAAGAAAAGATTAGTAGAAGCTTTCAGAGATCATTATCGTCTTCACCTATAAAACATCCCTAAATTCTTGCAACCAGATTATGCCAAGTGGCATAACAAGAGTAGTATCAGTACAAACAACACGTATTGGTAAACATCATCGTTCGACCCAAACCTACCACATAATATAAACTAGAAATTTAGAAGGGACTATGCAATATGATTGTTACACCACCCCAAGCCTCTATAAATATGTTTTCACCATTGTGGGACCACTTTTTGTTAAAAATATCCTCTGCTAGGAATCCTAACAATTTTTTAGAGTTCAGAATAACATTTTGGTTGGGCAGCATTCTTGGTTTGCCTCATTTTGGACCTTGAATGGATTCCAAGGGTCCATTAGAGGCTTGGGATTTTTATCTCAAAGCATGATGTCCATTGTGCTTAAGTCACCGCTCTTGTGGAACTAGGTTCACTTCGGCGTAGCCTATTAGTAGAGAGCCAGTTAGTCTAGCAATAGAGTCTAGCTCATCGGACCTTTACTCTTGCGATAAGGCCCTCTCTTATACGGGCTTGCGCTTGTGAGGAATGGTCTGTTCCTACAAATCTTACCAACCTCGGTTGAATCTCAGCCTTATGGGTAAACTTATGCTATTTTGAAGACTCTCTTGAAAAGTTGGGTCTGCCACGGCGGCAATTATAGTGACTTAAGATCATTGTTTTCCTCTTCATTTCATATTTTGAAGAAGAGGGTGAGAAGAGAAACATTAAGGCAATTATATGTGGTTTTCATAGGTTTGTGTTGGGATTTATGTGGGATCATTGTGGGTTCATCGTCCATTCTTCTAAAGCAAAAGTTCTCATTAATTTCTCCAATTAATTCTCGAAATGGGTATTGTGAGCTAGTTTAATGTTGGGTCTATTTTTGGGTGATTGAGCTTTGAATTTTGACCAACTTTGGGGAACAAGTTATTTGAGCTGATTGGAACCTATTGGTGGAGTTGATTTTGTGAATCCTCATGCATGTCCTCGTTTGTTAAATTTGATCTTATTTTGGGCCCGAGTATAACTATTGCAACATGGGAATTTTTTTACACGTAGTGATGCATAGTTTGTAATAATGATAATCTCTTGGATTTCTAAGGATGTGTAAAGGAGACAAGAAACTGATGGGCAGTTCAAGATTGTTGTTTAGCTTCCAGGTAGGCTACAATGTACTTTCTTATAGATTGTGCTCTATTAGATATTGTTTAGTATAGATAGCATCGGGGGATGGACTTATATGGTAGGTTTAGGGTTATTCCCTCATTTTTATATTATTGACTCTCATGGTAGCCTCATGCTAACATTGGGATATGGGATCATTAGCTTACGTGTGAAATTACTTCCTTATGGCTTAGTTAGTATTATTAGCCTCTTCGAAGTTGATTTTTGAGGCTTTGGAATAGTTTGTTAATTTGTGAGCCTTAAAATGATTTCTTAATGATCCTTTAGTTAACATAGTTGTTCCTTGTAGTAGTTGCTATGTATTGGTATCCTCTATTAGTGCATGAACCTTGGTTACACTTTGATATTAAGGGAATTCACCCTAAATATACCCTTAGCATTGACATTGATCCCTATCTCAGATTAGGCTATGAAACCTTAGTTGCTTATTATAACTGTAGGTTGGAATTAGTTGTACTTAGTGTTCTTTTGAGTACTGCGACCGGTAAAGGTTGAGATGCCCAATTTACTCTTTCGGCCATTGATTTCTCATATTTACCTTCATTTACTGAGTTGTTATGTTTATATGACGATCTTACTGATTTGATATTTGGAATATTGTTGGGCCCAAGGTCTTGGTCGAGGAGCAGTTGCATTCCATGTTAGTTTTCTATGCTATGAGAGCAAGGGAATTTTATTTATGTACATTTGGTTGTTTAGATTCTATTGTTGGATACTGGTGATAGCATGCATTTATTGCATTGATGTTCATTTTATGTGTTTTAGGTCAAGATCCAAAAAAATCATTAATTTTCACTACCATTATTGAGAAAGCATGGTTTAACACTTTTTACTCTTAGAATGGTTTTGATGGGAATCGTACCACCTTTTCTACTATGATAAATGAATTTTTAAGATAAATATGCATCTAGGATGCACTCACTATTCACTTGATCGGTCAAGGAGGATTCCGACCCTTTCTATTTAGATGTGGTTTTCTTATGTATCTCTAGTACTATGATTGAGAAAATTTGAGGTGGATCAATTATGAAGTCCTAGGTTTGGTTTAGGCTGTCATGACCCAAAGTACACCCTAGACGTGATATGGTGTGTAAGACCTCGAGAGGCCCTATACAAGATACTTGACATACATACAACACAACATAGTAGAAAATTTGAGAAATTAAGAAGAATGTCTCATATTATAAAAGAGTTTTGACAAAAAGTGGAAGTATAATCGTAGTCTCAACAAGCCATTCTAACATCTTAAAGAAATGTTCAGGCCGTAACCCCTAAACCACATACAACATCCTAAAACTAAAGACATATGAAAGTAAAGTAAATGTGACATGGTCCTCGGAACATGATAACTCACCAACTTTTGAAGTTCATATGGTCAAACCACTATCCACGAACGGGCGGAGAATGATCGTCGGATCCTACATTAGTTAAACAATGTAGGAAAACTATGTATTAGTACATGAAATGTAGTAAGTATGAGGAATATGCAATAAAATACGAAATATGATCATAAAGGGACATAATCGAAATATGATATGCATGGCCAAGTTAATCATAGGAAAACCCTTTAAAAGAAAAATCATAAATCATGAAGACCTTCGAAAGTAACTTAGTTCTTTTTGTGGGATATTAGCTTTAACCGAGAAGGGATAATCTACTTGCCAAGGTAGAACTCCATATCATATCATATAATATATGTGGATCCACTAGCTAGGTCATTTAAGACAATCCTACATGGACACGTAGTTTGGAACTATAGGTTGCTACAAGAGACTACCCTATTTGAGCCTCCACCTCAAAGTTCACTTGGTGCTAAGTTAAATTCCAACGGAATAGTCATATCCATAAACATATAATCATCAATAAAAAATCACAATCAATTTATTTATCCAAGCTTAAAACTGTAACAACTCGGTCTTAGAAAGGGCTAATTTAAGAAAGAATTAAATTTGAAATAGCCAATTTGAGAGTAGTGCAAGTTATTCTTAATTTGTGAGTTTTGGGGTAACTTCAAACAACCATAACTTCAACATAAGATGAGTTTGGTATCCCATGATATATCAAATCAAAGGTTGCTGAGCCCTTTTCCCAATGTCGCCGAGTTTGCTAAATTCTAAGTTTGGATGAGGGAGATATGCTTGTTTGAGTTCATCCTGTCCAGTTAAAGAAATTCATCCGAATTAAGGAGGGGTATTTTGATATTTTCCTCACCCACTAGGCCTACACTTTTTGTTTACTGAATTAGGGGTTAAAGCTCATTAAAATCAGTTTTTGCTCAAGTCTAAAGCGTTCAAGAAACTAGGGCAAAGTTCTAGAGGAGAAAAGAGCAGATTTGAAAAAGTTCTTGAAGAATTTAGGGAAATCACCAAGAACGTGGTTCTTTCGAGGTATGTAAGTTTTCATTGTGATGGGTTTGTTCACCCTCACACAATTCAGGAGTTTTCTTATTGAATTCATTTATGAGATTGAGTATATTGAGAATCTTGTTGAGTTCTTGAGGTTTTGTTGCTTCATTCTTGAATATGAAGTTTTTGTTGAGTTCTTGAGGTGAGGGTCTAGCGTGTGAGGGTTGTTCTTGAGGAATTTTGAGTAGAGTTTCGTTTACTTGTGTTGGAGTAATGAATCTAAGTGACTTTGGAAGAAATCAATTTATTATAGGTGAATTAGGACCAAAAATTGAGAAATATTTTTTTGTCAGAATGTTCTGGAAATTGCCTGGGGTAGCGCGCCCCAGATGCATCTGAGGGGATGGCATGGCGCCAGCAGTGTTCCAAAAATGACCCCCAGGAAGTGGAGACATAGTGACGCGCCACCCCTGCGCTCGGAGCGTCATGCCACTTTCCTTTCTCATTCTCATTTCGTACTTGTTCCTTTGAGCTGAGCTTTCATTCTCTTCTCGATACCAACCATCTAAACCTTTATAAATCATCGTGAGATACTTTATATATCCTAAAAATGTCTCTTAATTTCACTTTTCAAATTAAAGTAAAGATTAAAGTTTGAGAATGTCTTTTGAGTCATTTAGAGAAGTTTTTTTACAATTATTTATAACTTGTTTTAAGGCTTGAGTAAATGGGTATAAGGATGAGGATAGTTGAGTTAATTTTTTCAAAATGAATATGAGGGGACTAAGTATTCCCAAGTATGTAAAACTTTTACATTTAAACGATAAGAAACCTTGATTTGTAGATGAGTTCATGAGGAGATATGCCCGTTTGAGTTTAACCTATCTAGTTCAGGAAATTCATTCGAATTAAGGAGGGATACTTTGGTGTTTTCTTACCCCACTAGGCCTACAGGTTTTGTTTACTCAATTAGGGGTCAAAGTTGATTAAAATAAGTTTTCACTCAAGTCTAAAGCATTCAAGAAACTAGGAAAAAGTTCTAGAGGAGAAAAAAAGGAGATTTCAAGAAGTTCTTCAAGAATTTGGGGAAATCACTGAGAAAGTGGTTCTGTTGAGGTATGTAAGTTTTACAGTTATGGGTTTTTCACCTTCACACCAATAATGAGTTTCCTCATGAGATTGAGTATATTGAGAATCCTATTTTGTTCTTGAGGTTTGAGGGTAGTTCTTGAGGCATTTTGATTAAATTTTTGTTTACTTGTGTTCGGTTAATGAATCTAAGGGAGTTTGGAAGAAATCAATTGATTCTAGGTGAATTAGGACAAAAAATTGGGAATAAAAATTCGTACGAATGTTCTAGACATCGCTTAGGGTGGCGCGCCTTATATACGCCTGAGAGCTAGCATGGGGCGCCAGTAGTGTGCCAAAAATGACCCAAGTGGAGGCCTGGCATGACGCACCACTGATTGTTTGACTTAATCAAAGACATTATTTCCAAATCAATTGTCAACGATCTTGCGTAGTAATATAACCCAACCGAATGGGTTGGGGTCGAGTCCCAAGGGAGCGGTTAGTAGTCGAGAATCAAATAGAAAAGTAAAATTTAGGTCTAATCAATCATAGCTATAAATATTTACGAATAAAAACATACTAAATCTAAAAGTGACACAAATGTCAATTATCAATGGGGGGTTTTGTATTCAACTAGTGAACAAAAACGGTGAAAATAAAAAGATGCGAATTAGGGAGACAGGATTCTTGGGAGGTGATAGGAATATAGGATAAAATAAATAATCGGGTAAATGCTATTGATAGTAAATCGCTGAACATTTGTAACTAGGCTAGACTTTAGTGGGAGTAAATTCTCTCTCGAGCAACTTACCCCGAATCAATTCGGTTTCTCTCGAACATCGAGTTGCAACATTTAAGCACAACCTTCACCTTAGCCCATTCACTCTCTCGAGCTGAATATGTGGGAAAAGGCCTAGGATTCACTCTCTCGAGCTGAACACGACGATCCAATAACCACCGGCTATCGATTTAGTAGTCTTGGTTTTAAAACTTCTCTCTTGAGCAAGCCAAAAACATAAAGATGAAATCGTATTTGCAACTTCAATTTCATTAAGTTCAAACACAACTACTAAACGAAATTACATTTAAACAGCAAATAGACTATCAATGAGCAATACCCAACATCAAATTTAACCCATATTCACATAATCACACCCCAAGAATTGGGGTTTTAGCTAGACATGGAAAAGAGATAGAAATCGATACCAAAAGTGTTTCCATGAAATGGATACGATCAAAAATGTCTTTAAACAGGTCTAGGATGAAGATTCTTTGATACCCACTTCCAATCTCCTGGAGATGAAAACCTTCAAGCTCAAGAGCAATGTCTCCCAAAAACTCCAAGAACTCAAAATGAAATATTCTAAGTCTCAAAATTCTCTACAACTTTATAAATTTCTGGATAGATACCTACAAAATTAAATGGGTATTTATAGTTTTTGAAGATTTGTGCTGCGAAGGACCACTCGACGCAGTTAATCGGAATCGCCGATGCATTCAGCGATCCGCCCTTTGGTCTGTTTCATCGCCTTTCAGCTTTTGCCTTCAGCATCTTCGTGTTCTGGATCATTGGGCGATAAAGTACTGCTTTGCGGAACTGTTCGGCGACGAGCCGACTTGATATTTTCCTTCAGGACTCAGCACACTGGAACATTAGGCCAGATTAAGGCCATTCGGCGACTCGCCTAATGCTTTAGACGATCCTCATGCCTTCTTTTCTTCGTCTTTTCAGCCGCCTTGTTCCTTTTTGCCAAGTAGTGTCCATGCTTTGCCTCAAACTCCAAATACCTGAAACTTAGGATTTACATCAGTCATTGAAACAAAATATGCATTTGAGGACACTAAATCTATCAAAATAAAGCCCTAAATGAGTCCAAATTGTGGACTCATCAACACCCCCAACTTAAACTTTTGCTTGTCCTCAAGTAAAACTCAAGTTCAGCAGTTCAAAAGGGATGTCTCAAATAGTGCTACACAAGACTCAATCATGAATGCACACACAAGACTCAACTTACTCATGAAAGGATCAATTGTGTACTCAAAGACTCAAGTTGTGACACACCATAATCAAAGAATCTGAAGCTCACTATACTTGCTTCAAATGCAAGTTCAAGCTCAATAAAGGAAATCAAATGCCCTCACAAAAAATAATGATTTCATTTTCACACATAATGGTTTAATCATTTAAAGTTCCGGAATCAAATGCAACGCTCACACTCACAAAGAAGAACACTATGCATGCTTTCACCCACAGGTTTGCCCGTATTTTCCAATTGACAATTCTTTGAACTCACTCAAGATCAAAAAGGTCTTTTCAAGGCTTGTAATGGGGCTGAGTGCAAATGTATAGTTATTTAGGCTCAATGACTTTCATCTTCATGAAATGTGGTGCTCACAATACTTCCTTCTCTTTACCTCATCAAATTCATTTGTGTTCACAAGTCATCCCATTATTCACTTTCCATGGTTTGTTGGAGACTCTATTTCTTTTTTGTATTTTCATAACTTTATTTCACGACTTGTTCTTTTTCATTCGTTTCTTCTTTTTCATCTTTTATTTTTGTAGGGGTTCCATTTTTCTTAACACATGGATATAAGGGAATTTTCTTGCACTTCTTGTCTTGCCTTCTCACTTCACCACACCCCCAACTAAGGCTTTTGGCCTAAGTTGACTAATCAATCAACCACTAATCAAGAGGATTATAAGTAGTGGATTAAGAAATGTCATGTTTTCATCAAGTTTCTTCTAAAGAAGGATAAGTCTCATGGGGTGTTCAAAAGAGATTCACATATGCTCACAAGGTAGGCCACAAAAGAGGTATATGTCAAATTGTTTCACACTCTTCAAAATTTTCTAAGATCATATCAAGAGATAGCCTTACATAGTCGACCGGACAAATGGGGCAAATTCTAGGTGTTATCATGCATGGTTCACACTAAGCTCATCACACAAGGCATCAACACCAAAGTCAAACAAGACTCCACACTTTCGCTAGTGTGTAATGTTCATCACAAGAGACTCAATTCGGTAATTGGCTAGTCACAACGAAATGCAAAGAGTTCACATATTGTCTATGCAACTTCCACTGGCCTCGTTGTAGCCGCACATTCATTTATGTTCGATTATGAGCACTATTCAAGTCATCGATATTGATCAAAATTGATGCTCAAATTTGCAAGAGAACAACCACATTCAACACATACAAGAGGTGGCAATTTTTTTTCGGAAGGGTTAAAAATCATCTACAATTAAAAACAAGGAGCCACAAGCTCAAACCTTCAACAAAAAGCAGTATAACACAAATTTAGCACATAGCCCAAATATATAAACAAAACTAATATGCATAAAGGTGGGTGTTGCTACCCAATATACACGCAAGTGTACGTGGTCGCGCAAGTAATATAGATTCTTTCAGAAACAATTATCGTTCCCAAGGGACTTATGATCAACTTATATTCACTTAATTCTACAACTAAAAGGAAAAAGTAACCTTTTCAAGAGTTGATGATTTATTGTTTATCTACTAATAATTATGCACTAAATGAAAGTAACTAATTGTGAACGACTTTGATATAATGTTTCAACAAATTAAAAGCAAATCCAGGGTTGCATCTTATAATGAATATCATGTATCATATTATTGGCTTAGAACTAACTTCAGTTGTCAAATTATTGGTTTATAGGGTTGATGATATGATCTGGGTTATATGCCTCTCGTCGCCTACCCGAATTAGCTATCTAACTACATCATTGAGCGGGTACAAACAGACTAACTGGAGAGCATTTATATTTCATCCTATATCGTCAAAAGCAAGGTGTTCGTCTGGGCATCACTCCTGAACACTAATCACCTCAATTTAATGGGTGGACCGAGCTCTCTATATTCTCTGGTCTGTCTAACCTCTCATTTCCCAATTTTAAGTTAGACAATAGATTTATCTTATGGTGCGTAAGCATAAAATACTAAAACAAGAATATAGAAGTAACTTGTATTGACAATCGAAAATTAATTCAATAACTTCAAATAATCAACAATCAATTCGTAGCTACAGTTCCAGAACTAGGGCGTTTAGCTACTCATGCTATTAGAAAATAAGAAAATACAATAGTTCATGCAATTTTCAAAAATAGAAGAGTTAAAGGATTAAAACCTATTAGACACTTGAATTCTTGCTCTTGCACACTAAATTAAACGTCAAACCCTAATTATGTAGCCTTAAGGATCTATTTATAATAGTAGGAAACGTTGGGAACAAATCCTACTCAAATTAGGAATCCTATTTAATGTTTAAATGTTGGAAAAGTCAGAAAAAATGGGACGTGTCGCGCCTCCATCGCGCCTTATAATCAGGTCAAAACTTCCCACTGTGGCGCGGCACGCCTAATAGAGCGTGAGGAAAACACCTCTGAATGTTGAGGCTTGGTGCATCGCACTTTGCAGAGCGCATTAGAACTTTGGCCCTTGGTGCCTCGCGCCTAGCAGTGCGCTTGGCCCTGGGGACTTCATCCTTAGTCAATTTCTTGCGTGTCTTTTGTTCTTTATTATTCGTTCCAACTCCAATTCCTTCGATAGTTCCTGAAACAACTAATCATGTGTGTAAGTACACAATCATCACAAGTATAAGAAAAATGAAGCTAATAGACTCAAGATCATTCCTCAATTCAAGCACTTTATGGGCAATTATTGACAACTTAGGCATATAAATATGCCTAAGATCACCACCCCACACTTAGACTTTTGTTTGTCCTCAAACAATCTCTAGACTATCAACTCTTTTTCATAACCCTTGAACTTATCAACCCACCTTAAAATCAACGAAACTTTTTTAATCATGATCTTGTAGTTCACATTGGATGCAACAATTCACAACATTCACCAAGTACAACACATGCTCAAACAATGACTCTTTTGTTATTTTTCCTGGCCAATGCAAACTCATACAACACATCAATTAGATAATCCTACACATACCATGAATGCCCTCACTTGTTTATGTTTAGTAAAGCTTTTCACTTAAACAATTTCGAATTCAACAAGGCCTATTTTTTTTCCTAACAATCAACTCATTCTTACAAAAGAAATTCTTACTTTCCTCAACATACCATAAGCTTGCCCATAGTGTGTTCTTACTTTCGCATTATACTTATCAAGGTATCAAGAGGACTTTCATTTGGTTGTAATGTCGGCTTAAGGTAAGGGATGGAATATTTGGGAATCATTTTAGTGACAACACCTCCCTAATGCACATGTTGTTATTTTGCCAACAATCTCCTTCATAGCTTTTCCTTCCACCTAGTATACACTTCATGTCCATATACTCCCTTTGTTGCTCCATATTTGCCCTTTATTTCTTTTTCATCATTTTTTAAATCTTTTTTTTTTCATGCCTTTGCACTAGCCATCCAAACTCTAGATTTTAACAACCGAGTAAGGTACACATTATCCTTGATAGGATCAGGGCCGATGTTTCGAGCATAGTTCTAAATTAGCCACCCTCAATTTTAGTTGAGGTGCACATTGTCACTAAGGACCAGGGCCAAAATAGAATTTTCTTTTCCACACAATGTAGCATTTCATCATTAGATATATCAATCAACAATTTTCCACCCTTATTTTCTAACACAGTGCATTAAGGATTTTCATAGGATCAAAAGGCTTGGTATCAACAAACGGGTTTCGGCTTATCATGTGGTTTATCAATAAACAAGGCTAAAGGCTCAATGGGGCTTCACTAGGGATAATTTCAATGGTAGGCATACAAGTAGAGTTAAGAATTGGCTATTTCAAAGAAACGCCTCAATCACATTCCCTAAGTCATACAAGCTACTAATTCAACACACACAAGGCAAGTTCTAGATATCAAGTTAAGCAAAAACAAATCAACTCTCACCACTCATGGCATCATGACACATATAAGGATATATCAACTAACATGCTCATACAAGTTGCATTACGGCACTACTTCACAAGTAAGCCCATTTTCATTTTGTTTCGAGTCAAACTTAAGAAAACATGCTAATTACAAGGTCAACAATCTATTTCATTTTTCCAAATATGACTACCCATGACGTTTGGCTAACTTATTCGAATATAGCTTCAAAAGACGAAGGTTGGTTTCTCAATCCTACTCTTCTATGTGACTAATTTTCCCTTAAGACGGTCATCATCCATCTATCATTGGGAACTGTCACTCCTAAGACGACTCTAAGACTCAATAAAGCAATAAACTAATCCTATTCGGTTCAAAGGGACAATCCTCAGTAAAAGTACCGAAAACAAACTTTGAGTAACTCGAAGGAATTTTTTTTAACTAGAAACTAACAACTGGACTCGATAAAGAAATAAACAACTATATACAACCGAGAATATTACCTCACCCCACACTTTAAAAATAGGCACTGTCCTCAGAGCACAAATAAAACAAAGTATAAGGTTAGGAATACTCCCTGGGGCCTCTAGGCCTTATCGTTGCCACCGTTGAACACCATTAAGGTATTCGCCTCACCCTCTACAATATCCTCTTCCTCCTCATCATCGATTGCCTCATTAGCTGTAGCCTCGTCATCATCTAGAGGCTCCAAAAAGGTAGAACCAATCTTACACATAAATGTCGTACTCTCAGATAAGGGATAACATTTAACCATCATTTCCATCTAAGCATCATCCAGCAGTGGTTGGAACAGCTCGCAAAATCCAACCACTTCACCTACTTCATTGCCCCCAACCGTTTCTCGTACCTCTATTGAAACAGAATGGTTTCATGTTCTTTCATCAATTGGTTATTCCTCTCCGTTCGTATCTCTTTTTCCAATTTTGGTCTCGATTAGTTCACAAGATTGAATGTCCAATTCTCCTCCGAACCCTCGATTCATTTCGTGGCAACAGGACAGCCACCGATCCGCAATTGTAACTTTGCCATCCCAAACATCCTTGCCATGACTCTATCGTCACAGGCTTGCCTCTTCTGGGCAGACAGATTCGGTCCGTGGGATGTATCAAGTGCCTTAGTCGTAGTAACGTCAACTAGCTTACCCGCCAGATCCGAGTGAAAAGCAGCGGTCATGTCCACAAACTCCTCCTCTATTCCCTAGGTCCTCAGATAACGGGTAATCAACCCCCATAGCAAAATCGCCACCGGATATTGTTCCTGAATTTCATCATGTTCTGCCTCAGGATCTCCCCAACATTAATGGGCATCCCCTTCATCAACATTTACAGTAGCACTACTCTATCCCTAGTAACTTCAGACAAATGTTTTGCAGGAAGCAACACACTACAAACAATCTTTAATCACACCCTAGCAACCAAATTGAAATTTGCAAAATGGAGGGTGTTATGCCTCCCGGTGTCCTTGCTACGCCCCCACCTAGCCGTGGAATCAACCCCACACAATGTATGCCTAATATCTCTATACAGAGGGGTCTCTTTCAGACTATT
>JAJOOH010000686.1:0-41675 GCA_029582605.1 Solanum gracilifrons
TTCCTTAGCTTTGAAGAATTGAAGTTTTCCATCTTTGAGAAATTGGAAGTGGGTTTTTTAGATTCTTCAATTTGGAACTTTGTAAAGACGAAATTAATCGTACCAAGTTGATGGAAACACAAATTGGTAACGATTTTTATCTTTTTATGATGTCTAGCTAAAACCCCAATTCTTGGGGTGTGATTATGTGATTATGGGCTTATTTAGCTTGTGAGTATTGTTAATTGTTAGTTTAAAGGATAAATTACATAAATCTCATAGTTTTAATGTGAAATTGCAATCTATCCCTAATAAGTTTCTAATTGCATTAATCCCATAAAAAAAAATGGATACAATAATTGAAGCTCGGATACATTAATATGTAGCTCGGATACATTAAATGCTAGCTCGGATACATTAAATGTTGGCTCGGATACATAATATGTAGCTCGGATATATTAAATACTGGCTCGGATACATTAATATGCATCTCGAATACATTAAAGAAATAAGGGATTTTTGAGATTTTTAAAAGTAATAGGGGATAATGGAAATAAGTGAAACAAAAGGTGTGTATTTCTGTAATTTGTCCTAGTTTAAATGTTGTTTAGAAGTGATTTCAATCAGTAATTGCGGTTCAATTTAAAGAATTGTAGTTGCAAATGCAGTTCTACATTCGTGCTTTTGGCTTGCTCGAAAAAGAGGTTTCAAAACCAAGATTACTGAATTGATGGTCTGTGTGTATTGGGTTGTCATGGGTTCAGCTCGACAGAGTGAATCCTAAACCCTTTTCCACACATTCAGCTTGAGAGAGTGAATGGACTAAAGTGTAGGTTGTTCTTATTTGCATGCTTGTTGGTGTTCGAGAGAAACCAACTTCATTCGAGGTAAATTATTCGAGAGAAAATTTATCCCATCTAAAGTGTAGCTTATTCACCAATTTACAGCTATTTACTAACAGTTACAATTACCCATTTGTCTACATTAGCCTATAATTGAATCACATCCCAAGAACCCGTCTCATTATTGTTATTTTATAGTATTTGTTGCTGCTGTAGTTCATAATTACAATCAAAACCCCCTTATTTGACATTCGTGTCACCCCCGATTGACATTATGTTTTTATTCAATAATGTCTATTCCTATGATTGACTTGAACATATTCATACTTTACTTTTGAAACTTAAACACATACCACTCCCTGTGGGATTCGACCACAACTCATTTAGTTGGGTTATTATACTGACTAAAGATTGTAGACGCTTAGAACTGGATTAAGTGTCCTTGATAACATTAATCACTCATCAGCATCCTTGGCTCAACTAGAACCCACCATCGATGTCTCTCTCAAAGAATCCTGCACAGCTGTCTCAACCATTGCTCCCTCAAGATCTGCTAAATCATCATGCATATCTGCGTCTCTAACACCAAGCTTCTCCGCATCAGTCTCAGCCTCAGACTCAATAGTTGCGCCCTCTCTATCAATATATTCGGTCGTAGTAGCTGGAGGAATCTCTGAATTGGTAGGGACACCTGCACTCGGGATATCGAGAATCTCCACCATACCAAAAAGCATCGACAAATCTATGAACTTCAGCTCGTCCACATCTCTTCTCTACCCAGCAACATCGGCCTTCAAGGCTGTCACAGCAGTAGAATTACCCCGACCCTACTCACAAGCATCTACCCTCACAGCAAGGGCATCTAGTGCAAGTCGGTGTCCATTAATCAACTCCCTATGCTCTCTCATCTCAACCCTAATCAAGGCCAAGGCAGCAGCAATCACTTGCTCCATCATCCCAGGCACAGCGGCCTCAACTCGGGAGGCACGCACATCAGCAGATTGATCCAAATGGCCCATCTTGTATAGCATTACCAGGGTGATAGGGAGTCGGGAGGCAATAGTAGTAGCAACACAAAGGGAAAGGGTACAACAAATGAACTAGGAGGTGCAGAAGTAGAGGGGGCAGATGTACCTGTAGGCTCACTAGTCTGAGAAGGAAGTATTGTCTCAAAAGGCAACATATCAACATCAATTACCAGGGACGTATCCACCGATGCAGCTCTCCTCATATCGGCCTCATCTCTCATGTACTCGGCCTCGATCCATCGGATTTCAATAGATGAAGTGGTAGTCACCTACACATTCGTCTTCTTATTCATATGGACATGGGCCCGCCTACATAGCTCAGTGATCAGCACCGAAAAGAGAAGAGAAGTATGAATCTGCTTGGCCCTCATGGCCATCTTCTGCTCTATAATCAAGCCTAAGTTCAGCTTCTCCCGATCTAAGATACAGCCCAAACACGCAGCCTTCGGGTGCCGGAGGATCGACTCATTCTGCAATGGCATAATAATGTTGCTGGTAAATGCGAACCAATATCTAGCTTCCATGTTGAAATTCTACTTCTCAATAGAAATACCAGCCTCTATCCACCGCGGCATGGTGTCAGAAATCAGTGGTGCTAACCAACCCTTCAAATCATCGAGGGTCTTTATTTGGATTTTCTCTATATAATAGTGCATGAAGTTCAGTGTATACTCGAGTACCTCATTAATATTCGTGTTGCTACACTTCACATTCTTCCCCCAAACTACCACATAGTCAACCGGCTTTAAAGCACTAGCTTTTTTCTTTCCCTTCGGTACCAACTCCCCGTATGACGAATAAGACTCCCGAATCCAAGTAGGGATGTAAATGCCTTGGGGCTTTGTGAAGATTTCAAATTTGTGGAACTTCAAGGTACTCCACACTTCTCGATACCTGTCTACCACACCGTCTGTAGACAACCAGTTCTCTTCAAGAATGGTCCTCAAACCCTTGGCCTTTAGCCTGTTGAGTGATCAAGGTGGATGAACCTAGACTGGTGAAGGGGCCTGTACTACTGCCTGAGCTGGAACTGGAAGAGGCGGAGGAGGCACCAGGATCCTAGACGGATCATTCACTGACTTGGAGCGTAGCTCCACTCTCCTAGCCTGTAGGAGCTGGTCATCTTCCGGCTCAGAGACGGAGGCCGGAGAACTTCCCTCAGAATAGCCCTCACTCTTAGAAGTAGTGAGCTGAGTGGCATAGAAACCCTCACTGTCAGATCTCCTCTCTGCTGGTGTGGATTGTATATGAACTTTGCCCTTGCCTTTTCCCCCTTTTGGAAGAAGTTTGGAAATCGGGATCCGAGAAGCTACAGCATCCTCATTAATAACAATCCTTCTAGCCCATTTTCGGGGAGGTTGATTCCTTCCTTCAACCTTAGGTTTAGCAATTTCTACAAAATCAAACCACACACGTTAGATGAAATTCTAAAGAATTTTCAAAGTTTGAAAACTACACAGAAAGACTCGAAGAACCGTTCGGAAAGTCGCCAAACTCCTTTGGCGAGCCAAGTCGGGCTCGCCAAAAGTTTCAGAGTAAAATCTTTCAAATGTAAGAACAGGTCGGTGATGTCCAAGGTCATTCGGTGGATCACCGACACCATTCGGTGAACTAGAAGTAGCTCGCCAAATGTTGCAGAACAATTTCAGGAATTAGGGGCGCAGAAGGGCGATTAGAAGGAACTTTCGGCAAGCTCAGGCATATCGCCGAAAGTTACAGATCTCAAGCCAACAAAATGGATTATTCTAAGGAGATCAAGGGGTCTGTAGGCGAACCGCCAAACCACTCGGCGAGCTCGACCCAGCTCGATGAATAGTCCAACCTGCCAAATTTTCACCCCGACCTTCAAAATCTAACCCGCAGCCTACGAAAACAAAATTATCCCACTATTCCATGTGATTGTGTTCAGACACATACTACTCATGCCCACGGGGTACTCAGACTTCCCCTGATTTGGCCAAAATTGGCCAATTGAGGTCTTTTCCCCTTAAGAATGACTTCAACCACTCTATCATTGGGCAAAAATGTAAAAATTGGCACAATTCGGGGTTACTCAGTCTTCACCCCCACTAGACCCACAATAAATTCACCACAACCCAACAAATTTAACATGCTTAGACACGGGATTTCACAATTTACGGCCAGTTACCAACAATTTAAACTAAATACGGGCAAACATTAACGCCATACATTCAACAAGTCATAATTAAACAGAGAGAGAAACTACGCAATGATCATGCATTCGATTTCGCCAAAATGTAAAGATGGGGTTCGGAAAACCAACCTTATATGTAGTGAATTTGAAAAGTTAGGCAAGAAACGAATCTAAAATTCCCCCCCGAGTTATCGATCCCACACAAAAATCAACTAAAATAGTATGAGAATAAGAAAATATGTAGTTGTGAAAGGTTGGAAGTCAAAAAGTATCAAAAATGATGGAGAATTTTGAATTTAAAACGGTCTGGCATATTTGACTCTTTAGTTCGTGTGCCAGTCGGCGATTATGACCTACGTCGCCGACCCACTCAGCGAGGCACCGAGTAGCACTTTAGCCCACCGAGATTTACAGAACCTCCAGTAAGCTAGGTGGTTCAAATGGCGGTCCAAGTCAGGCTCGCCGACCTGTTTTGCGAGTCGCCGACTGGACCTTTGGCTCGCCTAACTGCCCATTTTCCCAAAATTTCAAATTTTCAACCTGCACATTCAACACCCATTATTCAAACCACAATAATAAAAACTTAAACACTTGCGTTGCCACCCAAGAAGCTCCTTATTTAATGTCGTGGCACGACGTGGATATGTTTTTAAGATTCATTTTTTGGGTTAGCCAATGTATCACTTGGTAGACCCCCTTTTGGCCTTGGGTTCAAATGAGACGAGATTTGACCCATTTCTGTTTCGAGTTGTTTGATGGATACCGAGTGAGAGGTATCAGTCTTACTTAGTGTGGAGATGTGCTCTTTCATTTCTTTAAGCACCTTGTCCGACCCTTCTACTTTATTGAGAATGCATGCAAGCATGTCTTCAGTACAAAAGTTCTCCGGATCAACCCTTTGCTTTTTTGGCTTTTGACGCATATGGGGAGGAACATATATTTCCTTGTCACCATCTGGTTCCTTCCAATTAGTCCCACGATCACGCCATTGCCTATCACGGTCTCTCCAACCGTCATCACGCTCTCTATTCCAACTTTGATTCCTTTCCGGTCTTGGATAGTTCAGACGGAAACCTCCTCCTTGATTTGCAAGAAAATTCACTTCCTCATTATATAGAGCCTCAAAGTGTGCATCATTCGGGTTTACCCCACTGACACCAACAGCATTCACAACTTTAGACCCACTACCCATCACATTTTACGACAAAATATCAAATTGGGTCATCACTTTGGCCATGTTTTGGTCTCGCTCCTGTTCTCTCTCTATCTGCTCCTTTTCCATACTAAAGGTTAGAGTAGACACCTGATCCTCCCGATTGTACCAGGCTCTGTTTATCTTGCTCATACCATCGAGGAGATTTGATGTTATTTCGAAAGGTTCCTGTAGATACCTCCTCGAGCAAGTTGATCAGCCACACCTTTGTTCACCGAGTCTAGACTCTGGTAGAAGTGTTGTAACAACACATTGTGTGGAAGCCCGTGAGTCGGACATTGAAGTAATAACTTCTGAAATCTCAGCCACGTCTCATGAATTGGCTCACTTTCTAAATGTTTAAATCCCTGAATATTATCTCTCAAGGACATCATCCTCGAAGAAGGAAAAAATCTTATGTAGAACGCCTCAGTAAGTTCATCCCAATTAGTAATGGAATCCCTCGGTAAATCAGCTAACCATTTGCTTGCTTCCCGCCATCAAAGAGAAAGGGAATAACCAGAGACGGACCAACTCTTATAAGATGTTCTTGAATGAGAATGGACCACATACGTCCACAAAGTTCCGAATATGATCATTGGGATCCCCATGAGCTAGCCCTCTGAATAAGTCTTTCATTTGAAAGAGTTGCAACATCATGATAGTTACGTGGAAGACAGCATTTCCCTCGACCGAAGTTAAACGTATAGCACCTACGCCACCCAATTGAATTGGTTCATTGATATCATTCAGATTTCCAATGTCATCTTGGTTTCCAAGTTGGCAACCGTTACTTCCGTTCACACTCATCTCGTCCTATGTTCACAAACAGCCAACAACAAACACAAAACAAGGTAAGTCTATTCAACTACAACACAAAACGATCACAATCTAAACTTCAATAATAGAATTCTAAACACCACTCCCCGACGGTGGTGCCATTTTTGATAAACTATAAACTACACCTCATCCAATACTAGGTGTAGGCGGTCGCAATCTAGTATAAACCCAACGAAGAGTTGGGGTCAATCCCACAGGGAGTGATACAAGTTAGAATTTATGTTACGAAGTTAAGAATATGGTCTAATCAATTGTAGGAATAGAAATTATCAAAATCATTTAAATAAATCAAAGGGGTTGACACAAATGTCAGATGGGGTAATTAGGTTTATCAATTAACAACTACAATAATTAGAAAAACAGGGGAGTAATCAAGTAGATAATTTGGATACTTGGGGATGTGATCAATTAAAGGCTAATTTCTCTCTATGGGTAATTATAATTTACTAAAAATTGCTGAATCTAAGTGAGTAGGCTAGGCTATAGAAGAAATAGCTTTCTCTCAAACAACTACTACGATTTAATCGAGTTCTCTCGAACCTCGACAAGCATAACACTATAATCAGCCCAATACCTAAATTTACCTACTCTCTTGAGCTAGGTAGGTAGGATTGAGCTAAGATTCACACTCTCGAGCTGAACTCACAACAAACCAATCACTACAATCATCAATCGATAACCTTAGTTCTAAAACCTCTTTCTCAAGCAAGCCTAGAACACTAAGTTAGAACTGCATTTGCAACTTCAATTCATGGTTAATACATAGCTATCAATTAAACTCACTTCAAATCATCATTTAAATCAGTAAACAATAATACCCGTAAGCTAATTAGAGCAAATAATCGCATGATCACACCCCCATGAATGGGGATTTTAGCCACACATCATAAAAAGGAAGAAATCCATACCAATTACGTTCTCCATAATCTGGGTATTGCAATCCACGTCTTTACAATGATCCAAAATTCTCAATATCGAAATCTCAACTCAAAATCTACCTAAAAAACACCTAAAGCAAAGTCTCCAACACAAGCTTAAAGTTCTACAATGGAGAAATTACTCAGGAAAAATAACTGGATCCATTTTCTGCCATTTAAATTTCAATTTATACGTTCTCAACTTTTGGTCTTCAGGACCACTAGGCGAGGTTAGTCAAGCATCACCGACCAAGTCGGCGACGCTCCAATAGCTCCATTCCATCGCCAGTTTTCCTTGGCTCTTTAACCTTAGAATTCTGTGACTATAGGTGATCAGGATCGAGGTCGTCGATCCATTCGGTGGTTCACCAACTGTCCATGTCCATCGCCAAGTTGGTTTTTCCACAGGGTTGGCACGCTGGAACTTTTGGCAAGCTGAAGACCAACTCGGCGGTTCACCGAGTGGTCTTGGCGATCACCAAGAATGCCTTTCTTCAACTTCTTCAGCTTTTTTGCTCCTTTTTTCCCGGTAATATCCTTGCCTTGCTCTTTTGCCTTCATTTCTGAAAATTAACACTTTAACATCAGTTTAGACCATAAATTAGGCACTAAGGACAATAAAACTATGAAACAAAGCCTAAATGAGTCAAAATCTCAGACTCATCAACCATCAGCTTAAAACAATTTACGGTTCTAAACTGATTTGGTTCAGTTTTCACAATCCTAATTACTCTTAGAGTTTTATAAGAAATTTCAAGAGAAAAGAAGAGAAAGTTCAAGGCGTTCATCGAAATTTCTTGCCGATCGAAGGTTGTTTCATCAAGGGTTTGATCCCTAAGAGGTATGTCAGTTTTCATAGTGTTGGGTTCGTTCTTCCACATGCCAATCATGTTATTTTAATGTTATTTCATTCTCAAAGTTGGAGGATTTGAGTTCTTGATAAGTTTTTCTTGGAATTACATTCGTAATCTTGATTGTTGGGGTTCTGATAAGTTCTTGTGATGAGAATCTTGTGTTTGAGTATTGTTCTTGAATAGTTTAGAGAGGATTTCATTGTAATTATGTTGGGTCTATGAATCAAAAAGAGTTTGAGGGAAATCGTTGGATTTTAGAGGAGTTAGAGCGTGAGAAAGAATAAGAAAATTCATCAGTTTCAAGGAAGGAGCATGGGGCGCCGCGCCACTCAGTGCGCTCCAAGCAGCTTTCTGTAGGTAGGGCCCTAGGGCACCGCTCCACTTTGTGTGCCCTATACCACTTGTTGTAGTATAGGGGCTAGCGCCCCACGTCACTCAGTGTGCCAGGGTCGCCAGGTCCCTTACCCTTCCGTCTTTCTTTCCGGGTACATTCCCTTGAATCATACCTATGTTTTCTACTTGATATCCACACTCTAAACTACTTCTAAACATCTAGAAATCATTTATAACATGAATCATAGCCTTAAATTCATAATTCAAATTCAATGTAGAGTTAAGAGTCAAGTCTTGAGAGTTCTTCGAGTCATTTTAAGAAGTCTTTTTACAATCTTTTAAACTTTTTTGTAAGACTTGAGCAATTGAGTTTAAATAAGAGTGGAGTTGAGTTCACTTTCTTTAAAATGATATATGGGAACTAAGTATTCCAAAGAAAAATGTTATTACATTTTGGAAAAAAGGAAATATCGATTTCCAAAAGAGTTCATGAGCAGTTTTGAGTATTATCTTTTTTAAGAGAAACCTTTTGAGTAATAATCTAAGAGTTGAGGATGAGGAAAATAATTTATTTAAAACATATGAGCTAAGTTATATTTTGGGAGTAGTATTGAGCACCGATATGGTGGAGAATTCTAACAACTCAGAGCCCCCATAAACTATGTAGCCAACGTGGGTAGAAAGGGTCATACTTTTTAGACGATTCCTTATTGCTTTTTATCATAAACTAGTGGATCAACTTAGTGGAGGAGTTCTATACCCCTGAAAAGGTATAGGACAGTTCTGGCAGTGTGGGCGAGATGTTGTATCATCACATAACTCATAGTGATGGTTGTCGGTTAGAGAATCTCCCAAACAGAGTTTATTTCATAATTTTGCATACAAACTAAATTATATTGTATTTTTAAATACATTGAGTTGTTATCTACTATTTTTAAAAGCTTTTGTTTATATCGCATTAACCTTATTGTTTTTATATTGAAATGAGTTGAGAATGAGTTGAGTTGAGACAAGGAAAGTTGTTTCTTCAGTTTCAGTTCAAGCTTATGTCATGTTTTAGATTTACCCTCGCATGATCGTACATTCCATGTACTAACGCCATTTGTCCTGCATCTTTTATGATGTAGATACAGGTAACCAGGATTAGCTTCCAATACTTCGTTGATCTAGTTGAGATTCCAGAGTTGTTTGGTGAGCCTCATTGCTTTCGGAGGATCCATCAATTATTTCTGTCATGTTATTTCAGTTTTGTTAAGATGATCGAGGATCTTTTCCCAAAATCCCTCATAGTATTAGAAGCTTCATCGATAAATATATAGTAGTTCATGAGTCTTTTGATTTTCGTTTTTATGTTGAGACTTGAGTTGCCTCTTTTGCTAGTTGAATGTTTATTTCTAAATCATTCTGAGTTTATCTTTTGAGACAGCTGAGTAAATTTTATCTTATTTTGAGTAAGTATTCCACGAAGAGTTGATCCAGGACAAGTGTTCGCATGGGGCCAGCAATGGTTCTCGAGTGCCAATCGCGTCCAGGGTGTAGGCTCAGGGCGTGACAAACTTGGTATCGCAGCCCAGAGTTCAAGAGTCCTAGGGTGTCTATGAAGTTGTGTATGTAGAGTCCTAGTTATCAGTGTGAAGAGCACAACATCTATAATTAGGAGGCTGCGACATTTGGGAACTATCTCACTTATTTCATACTCTTTTCGTGAAATAGAGTTCATCTCTATAAAAGTTTCTTTCTAATTCGTGCTTGCACATATCCTTCAGATCATGCATCCACGAAGAGTTGTCTAAGGTCTTCCTGCTAGGAGGAATGTTGATCCTCAGGATCAAGGGGATCCTAATGCACCAGAAGTGCAACCCCAAGGAGTGGTCACTAATGTTGAGTTCCGGGATGCTATCCGGATGTTGAGCCAAATGGTTACCAACCAAGTTGGGTAATAGAGAGGGGTTCGATAGTATGTGGTTTATACATCCAGGATCCATGAGTTTCTAAGTATGAATCCTCCAAACTTCACCAGTTCAAATGTCACTGAGGATTCGGAAAACTTTGTGGAAGAGATGCAGAAGCTTTTTGAGGTTATGCATGTTGCTGATGTTGAGCGAGTGGAACTAGTTGCATACCAACTAAAGGGTGTTACTAGAGTATGGTTTGACCAATGGAAGAAGAGTAGAGCTGAGGTGTCATGACCCAAGGGTTCCCTTAGACGTGGCACATAGGACCCCGAAGGGCACTATGTATGCTACTTCGCATATCATAACATAAGTAAAGAACAATAAAGAGTAAAAACATAATTAAGAGTCTTAATATTTTTCATAAAGAAAGCGAAAGTCTAGACTTGTCTCAATTAGCCATCTACTACAATCGAGTATCAAAATAGGGTCACATCCCTTACAATATAGTTCTCAAATGAAAGTATAAGAAACGAAACTAGAAAATCATCATCCGTCCTCGAACCATGAGGACTTACCACTAAGCAAGGAGAGTAATCGATCCAAGCTTTGACCAAGAAGGAAACCACCTCAAGAACCGGGTCCTACACTTATATAAAATGTAGAAGAAATAAGGGTTAGAACAAAAATGCACTATTTATGATAGCCATGCAAGAAATCGTTAAAACATGCTAAAAAGGACATTTTAGTTGAAAACCATGCACTTTATAAAGTTTGAACTCATCATGAATACATTGGAAAATCATAAGTCATAAGCCTTATTGTCATGCATAAATCACCATATCATAATGGCAACATATCATAAATACCCTAGAAATCCACTTGTGCAATGCATAAGTAAGATCCCATAATCATACATATACTAAGTAAAGCTTCTTGAGTAACTATGGTCTATAAATCATATTCTTGTCTATTTTAACATATTAAGAAATAAGCCTTAACCGACATAGACCATGTGAGCTAAACGTGGAATCCAGTGTCTACCCTACACCATAAAGGGGTTGTCCTACTTGCCTAAGGTAGAACTATACTCTTAGCTTAGGTGGATCCACTAGCAAAGGACATATGTGGGCAAATAGTTTATGGGATAAGGAGATTTCTTCTAGAAACCCGGACTCTACTAAGGTATAAGGTTTCCATCTCATGAGATAACTACTTTGGGAACCCGGATTCAACTAGTGTATAAGGACCCATTTAGAAAGCCGGACTCAACTAGTGTATAAGCTTTCATTGGGAAGCCGGACTCAACTATCGTATAAGCTTACATCTCATATTCATATCCACTTGGTGCTAAGCATTAATTCCCATAGGTTACATATTAAGTCTTGACTTAAGTGCATATTTATGGAAGGGCGTCTTGACACTCAATCCACATAAATCATACTATAGCTCCTAGATTCAAAAGGTGAGACTAGTCTTCCAACCGTAGAATCACTACATGTAACCAACCTTTCAAATCACATTATAATTAATCCAAAGTGTGTACTTGAGAATCATCCAACCTACACAACAATTAGTTCATAATCACATTCACTTTACTCTCAAATTGATCTAAATGCATATACATGAACCTCATAAACATACATATTTTTCATGCTTTGCCCTTCAAGGACCATAGGTCACATTCAATAAGCATATCTAGAATCACTACATTAGACATGAATGATAATATGACTCAATTACTATCATTACTATAATCATGGTTTCATAATACTTCTCTTTCTACAATTCACCTACACCCTTAGATCCAATTTGGGTAAAATAGGGGAATTCATGGGTTCTTGGGAGAATTCATCATAAATCAACAATAAATGATAAAATCAATCATAATCCATCATAAATCAACCATTAGAAACGCTTTTGGAAAGAACCCACAAGATTGAAGACAAACCCTAACTTTGGGGAAATCACTAGTTTTAAAATTGAATTTGGAGGGACTCCTTGGATGGAAATTAACCAAGGATGAAAGACTACCATACCTTAGTAATGATTCTTCAAAGAAATTGAGTGCAATATCCTTGATTCTTCAAGCCCTAACTCCAATTTTTTTGCTCTTCTTCTTCCTTGAGTTCTATAGAGAGAAATACTTTTGGAGAAGATGAAGTTTTGGGTTTTCTTTTTTATTCAACGAAAGTGACTTAATTGGGGGAATTTTGAGCCTAAAAAGCTTATATACTTACTAGGGAAAGAGTAAAACATTGTAGGATCATTTTAGGAAGACTAACTAAATACCCCTAAAGTTCTAACTTAAAACCACCTAACTTGCACGATTTGGCTCGCCAAGTGGACCCTTGGTCCGCCAAAATTTCCAGAATGCCTCCCCAAGGAGGTAGCCTACTAGGCGATGGGGAGGGACCTTAGGCGATGAGCCAACCTCGTTGGCGAGCCCCAACCTAGCTCGCCTAAATTTTCAGCAGCTAGGTCTAGGGACAGTCCACTAGGCGACCCCAAGTGCACTTTGGCGACTCACCAGGTCACTTGGGCGACCATGCTTCCCCCTTCGCCAAAAGGTACAAAGGATAAATTGTTTTCCTTCACTCTTTCTAGGTAGTTTAGGCCCTTTCCCCCTTTGTTGACTCTTACCCCTTTCGTTTTAGTTCTAGTTAAGTCTACAAATTTTCGGAATGTTACGATATCTCCCCCTTGAGAACATTCGTCCTCGAATGACGATCTAGACACCTTAAGGAATTAGAGACTCAAGATTGGTTGCCCATCATGCATGAAACATCAAAATAATGCACAATCCAAAGGAGGAAACATCAACTCCTTCTTAACACATAGTCAATGCAATACAAGGGAGTAGGAACTACATCTATCAACCCAATATGCACGAAATTCCATATATCCCATATTCATAGGAGGAACTACCTTCTCCAACTAAAATAATGCTTAACACAACATCATGGAGCCAATATGCAATTACTCTCAAAAGCATACTAAAGCATGTTCATCAACATATCTCATGAAGTCAAATAGGCAACTCATATTAAATGCACAACAACATGAGGAACATAAATCATGAAAACTCATTTTTCTCACTAAACATAAATTTAATCAAGAACATGAATAACATAAGGAAATCATGGAAGCACAAATTCACACATGACTAAACACTTCAACTCAAGAGGGACTAATTACCTCAAGCTTAATTAGGAGTACAAGGAAAGAAATGAGGATATCGAGATTTCATATCGGCCTCGGCCTCCCTAGTAGCACCCTCGACTAAATGATTCCTCCATAAAACTTTAAGAGAAGTTATTTCCTTGTTTCTCAATATCTTGACTTTCCGGTCTAAGATTTCTACCGGAACCTCTTTATAGAAAAGGCTTTCATCAACTCCCAACCCTTCTAGGGTAACAATGGATATTGGTTCCCCAATACACTTTTTAAGCATCGAAACATGAAATACCGGATGAACCGGGGTCAACTCATTTGGCAAATACAACTCATAGGCAACTTTCCCAATACACTTCAAAATTTGATATGGGCCTATATACCGGGGACTAAGCTTCCCTTTCTTGCCAAACCTCGTCACACCTTTCATGGGTGAGATTTTCAAATAGACCCAATCACCAACTTCAAATTCTAGGTCCCTTCTCCTCACATCGGCATAAAACTTTTGCCTACTTTGAGCCGTTCTCAACCTCTCTCTAATGAGTCCAACTTTCTCAATAGCCTCATAAACTGATTCGGGACCAATAAGAGCAATTTCACCTACTTCAAACCAACCAACCGAAGACCTACATCTCCTACCATACAAGGCTTCAAAATGAGCCATACCGATACTTGAGTGGTGACTATTATTGTAGGCAAACTCTATTAATGGCAAGTGGTCATCCCAATTACATCTATAACACATGACCTCAACATGTCCTCTAAGGTTTGAATGGTGCACTTCGCTTGACCATCCGTTTGAGGATGAAAAGTCATGCTAAGCTTGACCATAGTACCAAGCCCTTTTTGGAATGACCTCCAAAAGTGTGAAGTAAATTGAGTACCCCGATCTGAAATGATGGATAAAGGAACTCCATGTGACTTCACTATCTCTCTTATATACAAGTTGGCATAGTCCTCCGCCGAATGTGAAACCTTGATGGGAATAAAGTGGGTTGATTTTGTCTTCCTATCTATAATGACCCAAATGGAATCATGTTGCCTTCGAGTACGAGGCAAACCCAAAATAAAATCCATATTCACTTCTTCCCACTTCCAAGTGGGAATTAGTATGTCTTGCAAAAAGCCTCCCGGCCTTTGATGCTCAACCTTAACTTGTTGACAATTAGGACATTTGGCTACAAATTCCACAATATTCTTTTTCATGCCATTCCACCAATAGACATCCCGTATATCACGGTACATCTTGGTGGCTCCCGGATGAATAGAATACCGAGAACTATGAGCCTCTTCTAAGATCTGCTCTCTCAAACCATCGACATCCGGAACACATAATCGACCTTGGTACCTAAGTACACCATCTCCCCTTTGGGAGAAAGCCTCAACGGACTTCTTGAGTACCGACTCTTTCAACTCAACCATTAAAGGATCAAGATTTTGTTTAGACTTCACATCAACGACAAAGAACGATACAGAGCCATTATGAACCATTAAACCACCCTTGGTGGAATCCACTAGTTGGATACCTAGCCGGGCCAATCTATGCACATCACAGACTAACTCTTTCTTTTCATCTTCTATATGAGTCACACTACCCATGGATAATCTACTAACTACATCTGTTACAACATTAGCTTTGTCAAGGTGGTAAAGGACACTCATGTCATAATCCTTCAAAAGTTCTTACCATCTTCTTTGCCAGAGAATCAAGTCTTTTTGAATAAACACTATTGAAGACTCTTGTGATCGGTGAAAAAATCCACATGGACTCCATACAAGTAATGTCTCTATATTTTCAAAGCAAACACTACCGTCGCTAATTCAAGATCATGGGTCGGATAATTCTTCTCATGCACCTTAAGTTGCCTTGAAGCATAGGCAATCACCTTACCATGTTGCATGAGCACACATCCCAACCCCACCCTAGAGGCGTCACAATATACCACAAACCCATCAGTACCCTCTAGTAAGGTCAACACCAGAGAGGAAGTAAGTCTATCTTTCAACTCTTGGAAGCTTTTCTCACAAGCCTCCGACCACTCAAACTTAGCTTTCTTTTGAGTCAAAGCAGTCAACGGAGAAGCAATAGAGGAAAACCCCTCAACAAACCTCCTATAGTAACCGGTCAAACCCAAAAACTTCTAATGTCGGAAGGGGTTAGAGGTCTAAGACAACTCTTGACCGCATATGTCTTCTTCGGATCTACCTCAACACCCTCACTTGACACAATATGACCTAGGAAAGCTACGGACCTTAACCAAAATTCACACTTGCTAAACTTTGCAAAAGGTTGTTGGTCCTTAAGAACTTGCAATACAATTCTCAAATGGTTCACATATTCATTCTCACTCCTTGAGTAGATCAAGATATCATCAATAAAACTATCATAAACATATCAAGGTATTGTCGGAACACTCTATTCATTAGGTCCATGAATGTCGTCGGGGTATTTGTCAACCCGAATGACATAACCACAAATTCATAGTGTCCATACCGGGTCCTGAAGGTCGTCTTAGAAATATCAACCCCTCTCACCCTTAGTTAGTGATAACTCGAACGAAGATCATTTTTTTAGAAGTAACTAGCCCCTTGGAGTTGATCAAACAAGTCATCGATTCTCGGAAGGGGATAATTATTCTTAATGGTTACTTTGTTCAATTGGCGATAGCCGATGCACATTCTAAGAGACCCATCTTTCTTCTTAAGAAACAACACCGGAGCACCCCATGGAGCGATACTCGTACGAATAAAACCCTTATCTAACAAATCCTTTAATTGCTCCTTCAACTCGGTCGGAGCCATTCAATAAGGAGGAATAGAGATAGGTTGTGTATCTGGTAAAAGATCAATGCCAAAATCTATTTCTCGTTTGGGAGGAATATCGGGTAAATCTTCGGGAAAAACTTCTGGAAACTCATTCACTACAGGAACCAACTCTAGAGAAGGGGTTTTGGACTCAACATCCATTACCCTTACAAGATGGTAAATGCATCCTTTGGAGATCATTTTCCTAGCTTTGAGGCAAGAAACAAATTGACCTCTAGGGATAGAATTTCCTCCCTTCCACTCTAAAATAGGTTCATGTAGAAATTGGAATTTAACCACCCGAGTCCTACAATCTATAGAGGCATAACATGCATGCAACCAATCCATACCCAAAATCACATCAAAATCTAGCATGTCTAACTCTACCAAATCCATCAAAGTAACTTTATGGGACAAAGAAATAGGACAACTTCTATAGAGTCTTTTTGCCACTACCGAGTCACCAACCGGGGTAGAGACCGAAAAAGGTTCTATTAACACTTTAGGGAATATTTCAAACTTCAGGGCCACAAAAGGTGTAACAAAGGACAAAGTGGCACTGGGGTCTAACAAGTCATATACATCAATAGAAAATACTTTTAACATACCAGTTACCATATCTGGGGAGCTTCTCTTGGTCACCACGGGATTGGAGAGCATAAAATTGGTTTTGCTTTTGAGCATTGGAGTTGGAACCGCTTGGAGGAGCTTATTTATCTTCCCTTCCCTTGGCCTTGAGCATAGGACAATCTCTCATCTTGTGGCCACTCTTCCGACAACCATAGCACCCATCCGATCCAACTAAGTATTTGCCCTCATGTTTTCTACCACATTTTGCACAATTAGGCCTAGCAACATAAGAGCCACCACTATTACCTCCTTGAGGTTTAGGGTTAGAGACCCTATCATTGCTGGCCCTTGAGGGAGCATTAGAGGAGCCTTAGTTAAGGAACCTTTTATTGAACCCTGTTCGACTTTGTCCATCAGACCTAGCATTGGAGAAATTCCCATCTCCGGTTCTAGCCCTCTTCACTTCTCTATTATTGTCTTAAAGTTTCTCCTCCTCCATTTGTTGAGCATACACCATGAGACGGGAGAGATCCATATTATCATGAAGCATAGTCGAACGACATTCTTTTCTCACCAATCTAGACACATCTGTCAAATACCTACTCATCATGTCCCTTGAGTCCGCCACCAAAGCCGGATCATACTTGGACAATTGGGTAAACTTTAGAGAATATTCTTGAACACACATACCTCCTTAACGAAGGTTGAAAAATTCTTCCACCTTAGCTTCCCTCAACTCCCGGAGAAAGAACCTATCAAGGAATGCCGATTTGAACACTTCCCAATCTATTGGGCCCACTCCTACCGGCCTATTATTCTTCCATTGAGTATACCAAACTTGACAAACACTCTTCAATTGATAAACGGCTAGCTCCGCTTTCTCTACCGAAGTCACCCCCATAGCATCAATTATCTTATAAACCTCATCCAAAAATTCTTGAGGATCTTCTCACACTTTAGAACCAAGAAACACGGGAAGGTTCATTCTAGAAAAATCCCTCAATCTAGAAGTCGTGGAATTCACATTGGTGTTCATAGGAGCAATCACCTTTCTATTGGCCTGAGTTGTCACAACTTGACCCAACAATTGGATAGTAGACCAAAATTATGCATGGGTCACTTTTTCAACCACGTGATGAACCGGAGCTTGGTTAACTTGAGGAGTTTGATTACCTTGAGGAACTCCTTGATCCACATTTTCCTCCTCCACCCTTCTAGCATTAGCCCTTCGTGTATTCATTTCCTAAACACATAAGAGAGGGACTTTATAGAGTTATACTCTATGGAACGACTCAAGAATAATGAAAGAAATGACATTTTCCTAAACATCTTATAGCCTCTCATTCATAAGTGTGGCGCGCTTCACACTCATGAACAAGACTCTACTAGATGTGGCTTATGAGACATCATCCTAAAACCATTCTAAACTTTTTGCTCTGATTACCAAACCCAAGGGTACCCCCTAGACGTAACATGGCACATAGAAACCCAAAGGGCACTATGTAAGCCACTTCGCATATCATAACATAAGTAAAGAACAATAAAGAGTAAAAACACAATTACGAGTCCTAAAAATTTTCATAAAGCAAGAAAAAGTCTACACTTGTCTCAACTAGCCATCTACTACAATCGAGTATCAAAATAGGGTCACAACCCTTACAAGATAGTTCTCAAATGAAAGTACAAGAAACGAAACTAGAAAACCATCATCCGTCCTCGAACCATGAGGACTCACCACTAAGCAATAAGAGTAATCGATCTAGGCTTTGACCACGAAGGAAATCGCCTCAAGAATCAGGTCCTACACTTATAGAAAATGTAGAAGAAATATGGGTTAGTACAAAAATACACTAAGTATGATAGCCATGAAAGAAATCGTTAAAACATGCTAAAAAGGACATTTTAGTTGAAAATCATGCACATTATCAAGTTTGAACTCATCATGAATACATTGGAAAATCATAAGTCATAAGCCATATTGTCATGCATAAATCATCATATCATAATGTCAACATATCATAAATACCCTCGAAGTCCACTTGTGCAATGCATAAGTAAGATCTCATAATCATACCTATACTAAGTAAAGCTTCTTGAGTAACTATGGTCTATAAATCATATTCTTGTCTATTTTAACATATTAGAAAATAAGCCTTAACTGACATAGACCATGTGACCTAAACATGGAATCTGGTGTCTACCCCACACCGTAAAGGGGTTGTCCTACTTGCCTAAGGTAGAACTATACGCTTAGCTTAGATGGATCCACTAGCAAAGGACCTATGTGGGCACATAGTTTATGGGACAAGGAAATTGATTTTAGAAACTCGGACTCTAATAAGGTATATGGTTTCTATCTCATGAAATAACTACTTCGAGAACTCGGACTCAACTAGGGTATAAGGAACCCATTTAGAAAGCCGGACTCAACTAGTGTATAAGCTTTCATTGGGAATCCAGGCTCAACTATCGTATAAGCTTAGATCTCATATTCATATCCACTCGGTGCTAAGCATTAATTCCCATAGGTTACATATTAGGTCTTGACTTAATTTCATATTCATGGAAGGGTGTCTTGACACTCAATCCACATAAATCATAATATAGCTCCTAGATTCAAAAAGTGAGACTAGTCTTCCAACCTTAGAATCACTAAATGTGACCAACCTTTCAAATCACATTATAATTAATCCAAAGTGTGTACATGAGAATAATCATCCAACCCACACAACAATTAGGTCATAATCATATTCACTTTACTCTCAAAGTGATTTAAATGCATATACATAAAACTCATAAACATACATACTTTTCATGCTTTGCCCTTCAAGGACCATAGGTCACATTCAATTAACATATCTAGAATCACTATATTATACATGAATGATAACATGATTCAATTAGTATCATTACTATAAGCATGGTTTCATAATACTTCTCTTTCTACAATTCACCCACACCTTTAGATCCAATTTGGGGAAAATAGGGGAATTCATGGGTTCTTGGGAGAATTCATCATAAATAAACAATAAATCATCAATTCAATTATAATCCATTATAAATCAACCATTAGAACGTTTTTGGAAAGAACCCACAAGATTGAAGACAAACCCTAACTTTAGGGAAATCACTAGTTTTAAAATTGAATTTGGAGGGACTCCTTGGATGGAAATTAACCAAAGATGAAAGACTACCATACCTTAGTAATGATTCTTCAAAGAAATTGAGTGCAATATCCTTGATTCTTCAAGCCCTAACTCCAATTTTTTTGCTCTTCTTCTTCCTTGAGTTATATAGAGAGAAATACTTTTGGAGAAGATGAAGTTTTGGGTTTTCTTTTTTATTCAACGAAAGTGACTTAATTGGGGGAATTTTGAGCCTAAAAAGCTTATATACTTACTAGGGAAAGAGTAAAACATTGTAGGATCATTTTAGGAAGACTAACTAAATACCCCTAAAGTTCTAACTTAAAACCACCTAACTTGCACGATTTGACTCACCAAGTGGACCCTTGGTCCGCCAAAATTTCCAGAATGCCTCCCAAAGAGGTAGCCTACTAGGCGATGGGGAGGGACCTTAGGTGATGCATCAACCTGGTTGGCGAACCCCGACCTAGCTCGCCTAAATTTTCAGCAGCTAGGTCATGCGGACAGTCCACTAGGCAACCCCAAGTGCACTTTGGCGACTCGCCAAGGCACTTTGGCGACTCGCCAAGGCACTTTGGCGACTCGCCAAGGCACTTTGGCGACTCGCCAAGGCACTTGGGCGACCATTCTGCCTTCTTCGTCAAAAGGTCTAAAGGAGAAAATGTTTTCCTTCACTCTTCCTAGGTAGTTTAGGCCCTTGCCCCTTTCTTGACTCTTACCACTTTCGTTTTAGTTCTAGTTAAGTCTACACATTTTCGAAATGTTACATGAGGGTGCACCAATTGTGAGTTGGGTTTTGTTCGAAGAGGCTTTCATGGGGTGTTTATTTCCCCGTGAACTAAGAGAGGCAAAGGTAAGGGAATTCCTCACTCTTAAGAAGGAATCTATGAGTGTGCATGAGTATGGCTTTAAGTTCGCCAGCTTTCCTGTTATTCTCCGGAGATGGTTGTTGATATGAGGAGCATGATGAGTTTGTTTGTTTCTGGGCTATCTCGTCTGTCAAGCAAAGAGTGTAAGGCAGTTATGTTGATATGAGATATGGACATAGCAAGACTTATGATCCATATGCAGCGGTTTGAGAAAGATAAGCTGAGAGATAGAGAAGAGTTTTGAAACAAGAAAGCTAAGACAACTTGGAACAAGTCTGGACAGCAAAAGAGTAATGCAAACTGGTCTTCTTTTCAACACAAGCCAAACGGAACTGCTCCATCATCTTCTAGTGCACCTTCACCAAGGAGCAGAGGTGAGTTCAAGAATCAGAATTCACAGAATTTCAGAGCTAGGCCTACACATTTTCAGGGTAGTGTGGCACAAGGAGGTAATGGGATTCATGCATGTGCTATGTATGGTAGGAACCACTCAAGAGTGTGTCGTGATGGCTCCACTGGTTACTTCAAGTGTGGTCAGAATGGTCACTCCATGAGAAAGTTCCCTAAGAACATGCAAGGTAGTGGTAACGGGGGTAATAGAGCCCGATCTTCTTTAATGGCTCCACTAGACAGAGTTTTACCTAGAGGAGCTACTTCAGGGACAGGCAAAGGAGCAGACCGTCTGTATGTTATCACCAGTCGCCAAGAGTAAGAGAATTCACCTAATGTTGTCACTGGTATGATCAAAGTCTTTACTTTTGATATATACACTTTGCTAGATCCAGGTACGTGCTAATATTTTGTGGATACATATATAGCTATGAGATTCGATATTATTCTTGAAAAACTTCTTGAGCCCTTCAGTGTTTTCACACCTGTTGGTGAGTCTATTCTAGCTGAGAGAGTTTATCGTGATTGTACCATTTTCGTCAATCACAAGGACACCATGGCTGAATTAGTTGAGTTATACATGGTAGATTTTGATGTTATTCTAGGTATGAACTGGCTTCATGCATGTTATGCCTCAATCGATTGTAGAACTCGAGTAGTTAAGTTCAAGTTTCCTAATGAGTTAGTTCTAGAGTGGAGGAGTAGTTTAGA
This sequence comes from Solanum gracilifrons, assembly GCA_029582605.1. Lineage (NCBI taxonomy): Eukaryota > Viridiplantae > Streptophyta > Magnoliopsida > Solanales > Solanaceae > Solanum > Solanum gracilifrons. The sequence continues at coordinate 21,698 of JAJOOH010000686.1, forward strand.
AATGCCTAAGGGTCATTTTATTTCGTACCTTAAGGCAAGAAATTTAGTTTCCAAGGGGTGCATCTATCACTTAGTCCGAGTTAATGACTCTAGTGTTGAGACACCACCTATTTAGTCAGTTCCAGTTGTGAGTGAGTTTCTAGAAGTCTTTCCAGATGATCTTCTCAGAGTCCCTCCTAAGAGAAATAGACTTTGGTATAGATATTCTTCCTGATACTCGTCATATCTTTATTCTGCCATATAGAATGGCTCCAGCTGAGTTAAAAGAGCAGTTGAAAGACTTTTTTTTCGAAAGGCTTTATTCGACCAAATGTCTCACCTTGGGGCACTCCGGTCTTATTTATGAGGAAGAAAAATGGTTCTCTTAGAATATGTATAGATTACCGATTGAACAAGGTAACTATCAAGAATAAGTATCCTCTTTCGAGAATCAATGATCTCTTCGATCAACTTCAGGGTGCCACTTGTTTTTCTAAGATAGACCTCAGATCAGGCTATCATCATTTGAGAGTAATAGAAAGTAACATCCCTAAGACAACTTACAGGACCCGCTAAGGTCATTATGAGTTTCTGGTTATGTCTTTTGGCCTAACGAATGCTCCTGCAACTTTTATTGATCTTATGAACAGAGTGTTTAAGCCTTATCTAGATATGTTTGTTATCATATTCATTTATGGCATTATAATCTATTCAAGGAATGAGGAAGATCATGTTAGTCATCTCGGGGTAGTTCTTCAAACTCTCAAGGATAGAGAGTATGCTAAATTCTCTAAGTATGAATTTTGGCTTGAGTCTATGGCATTCTTAGGCCACATTTTTTCTGGTGATGAGATTTGAATTGACACTCAGAAGATTGAGGCAGTGTAGAACTGGCCTAGACCCACATCCAACTAATATTAGGAGCTTCTTGGAATTGGATGGTTATTATAAAAGGTTGTCGAGTGGTTTTCATCTATTTCATCCTTGTTGACCAAGTTGACTGAGAAAACAGTTAAGTTTCAATGGTTTGAAGCTTGTGAGAAGATCTTTTAGGAATTGAAAACTAGGTTGACTACTGCTCCAGTATTGACCTTACCAGAGGGTACACAAGGTTTTGTGGTATATAGTGATGCGTCCAGAGTTGGACTAGGTTGTGTATTGATGCAGAATGGAAAGGTTATAGCTTATTCCCCCAGACAACTTAAAATTCACGATCGAAATTACCCAACCCATGGTTTAGAGTTGGTTGTCATAGTGTTCGCTTTGAAAATATGATGTCACTATCTCTATTGTGTTCATGTAGATGTGTTCACCGATCACAAGAGCCTTTAGTATGTGTTCAGTTAGAAAGATCTTAATCTCATACAGAGGATGTGGTTGGATTTACACAAGGATTATGACATGAGTATTTTCTATCATACACGTAAGGCTAATGTTGTTGTTGATGCATTGAGCAGGTTGTCTATGGGCAATACTTCCCATGTTGAGGAAGACAAGAAAGAGTTACCCAAAGATGTGCATAGACTTGCATGATTAGGAGTCTGGTTAATGGATTCCAATGACGGTGTAGTGGTGGTGTGAATCATCATTAGTGTCCGAAGTGAAAGATAAACAAGATCAAGACCCTATTTTGCTTGAGTTAAAGGTAAATGTTCACAAGAAAAAAGTGATGGCTTTTGAACAATAGGGAGATGGTGTATTGAGCTATCAAGGTGGATTGTGGATGCTAAGGGTGGATGAACTCCAAGAGAGGATCATGGAGGAAGCTCATTGCTCCAGATACTCTATCCATCTGGGTTACACAAAGATGTATCGTGACTTGAGAGAAGTCTATTGGTGGAGTAGTATGAAGAGGTGTATTGCAGAGTTCGTTGCTAAGTGACCGAATTGCCAACAAGTAAAGGTAGAGAACCAGAGGCCCAGTGGTATGGCCCAAAACATAGATCTTCCGGAATGTATGTGGGAGATGATCAATATGGATTTTATTACTAGGTTGCCATGGTCTCGCAGACAGCATAATTCAATTTAGGTGATTGTACATCGAATGACTAAATCAACCCATTTCTTACCGGTAAAGACTACCTTTTCAGTAGAAGATTATGCTAAGTTATATATTCAAGAGGTAGTCAAACTTCATGGAGTTTTGGTGTCCATCATTTCAGATAGAGGTGAGCAATTCACCGCACAATATTGGAAGTCTTTCCAGAAAGGTTTGGGTTTCAAGGTAAATTTGAGTACTGCTTTTCATCCTCAGACTGATGGTCAATAAGAGCGTACGATTTAGACTTTAGTAGATATGTTGAGGGAGTGTGTGATCGATTTCAAGGGTAATTGGTATGATCACTTACATCTCATTCAGTTTGCTTACAACGATAGTTATCATACTAGAACTCAAATGGCTCCTTATGAGTCTCTTTATGGTGAAGATATAGATCTCATAATGGATGGTTTGAGTTTGGTGAAGCTGGGTTGATAGGACCATACTTGGTTCATCAAGCCATAGATAAAGCGAAGGTCATTCAAGAGAGGTTCAAAACAGCGCAAAGTTGTCAAAAATTTTATACTGATATTAGGAGAAGAGACTTAGAGTTTGAGGTGGATGATTGGGTTTACTTGAAGGTTTCACCCATGAAGGGTGTTATGAGGTTTGGTAAGAAGAGGAAGCTTAATCCTCGGTATATTGGTCTTTACAGGATATCCAAGAGGATTGGCACTGTAGCTTATGAGTTGGAGCTACCGTCAGAGTTAGCAACAGTCCATCTAGTATACACATTTCAACGTTGAAGAAGTGTATGGGCGATCCTTCACTTATTATACTGACTAAAGACATTGGTATTAAGGATATCTTATCTTTTGAGGAGATTCCCGTGCAGATTCTCGAGCGTCAGGTTCGCAAGTTGAGAACCAAGGAGGTAATATCAATCAAGGCCTTATAGAGGAATCAGCTTGTTGAGGAAGCTACTTGGGAGGCTGAGGAGGATATAAAGAAGAGATACCCACATCTCTTTGAGTCCGGAGAAATCCCAAATTAAGGTACTAATCATTTTCTTGGCATTTATTTTAGATGAAATGTTGTGTTACTTTGCATATTGAATGTTTGAGTTGGGTGTTAGATGTTACCACCCTTAGTCTACTTAGAGTAATCTTATTTGAGGACGAATTTTCCCAAGGGGGAGATATTGTAACACCTTGATATTTGAAAGAGCTAAAAATAAAAAGAACTAAATTGGAAATAGCAAAATCTGAAATTTTTCAAGTTATGCTTAAGTTGTGAGTTTAGGGTCAACTTTAAATGACCATAACTTTCAGTAAATGATGATTTAGGTTGCCCATAAGATATAAAATGAAAGTTCTTGGAATCCTCTTTCCAACGCCACCAAGTTTGCTAATATTCGAGCTCATATGAGGGAGTTATGCCAGTTTGAAGTCATGTTGTCCAATTAAAGAAAGTTACCCAAAAATGTGACGGGTATTTTCGTCTTTACCTTACCCACATCATCTTTAAAAAAATTATAGTAATATTGAGGGGTCTAAACTGATCTGGTTCAGTTTTCACAATCCTAATTACACTTAGGGTTTTAGAAGAAAGTTCAAGAAGAGAAAAAAGGAGAAAAAAGGAGAAGGTTCAAGGTGTTCGTCGAAATTTCTTGTGGATCGAAGGTTGTTTCGCCAAAGGTTTGATCCCTAAGAGGTATGTGAGTTCTCATATTGTTGGGTTCATTCACCAACACTTCAATCAGGCTATTTTAATGCAATTTCGTTCTCAAAGTTGAAGGATTTGAGTTCTTGATAGGTTTTTCTTGGAATTCCATTCGTAATCTTCATTGTTGGAGTTTAGATGAGTTCTTGTGATGAGGATCTTGTGTTTGAGTATTGTTCTTGAATACTTTAGAGAGGATTTCATTGTAATTATGTTGGGTCTAAGAATCCAAAAGAGTTTGAGGGAAATCATTGGATTTTAGAGGAGTTGGAGTGTGAGAAAGAACAAAAAAATTCATCGATTTCTGGGAAAGAGCATGGGGAACCGCACCACTCAGTGCGACCCAAGTATCTTTTTTGTAGGTAGGACCCTGGTGCGTCATGCCACTCAGTGCACCCCAACCCACCTGTTGTAGTATATGGGCTAGGGGACCACAGGCTAGGGGATCACGCCACTCAGTGTGCGAAGGTTGCCAGGTCCCCCACCCTTCCTTCCTTATTTTCAGGTACATTCCCTTGAATCGTACCTATGTTTTCTACTTGATATCCACACTCTAAAATACTTCTAAACATCTAGAAATCATTCATAACCTTGAATTCATAATTCAAATTCAAGGTAGAGTTAAGAGTCAAGTCTTGAGAGTTTTTCGAGTCATTTTAAGAAGTCTTTTTACAATCTTTTAAACTTATTTTAAAACTTGAGCAATTGAGTTTGAGGAAGAGTGGAGTTGAGTTCATTTTCTTTAAAGTGATCTATGGGAACTAAGTATTCCCAAGAGAAGTGTTTTTTACATTTAAGGAAAGAGGAAACACTTATTTCTAAAAGAGTTCATGAGCAGCTTTGAGTACTATCTCTTTTAAAAGAAACCTTTTCAGTAATAATCTCAAAGTTGAGGATCAGGAAATGTTTTCTTTAAAACATAATGAGCTAAGTTATATTTTGGGAATAGTATTGAGAACCGATATGGGGGAGAGTTATAACAACTCACATCCCCTATAAACCATGTAGCCAATGTGGGTAGAAAGGGTCATACTTTTTAGATGATTCCTTATTGTTTTTTAGCATAGACTAGTGGATCCGCTTAGTTGAGGAGTTCTATACCCCGGCAAGGTATAGGAAAGTTCTGGCAGCGTAGGCGAGACATTGTATTATCACATAGCTCATAGTGATGATTGTTGGTTAGAGAATCTCCTCAACAGAGTTTATTTTGTATTTTTTCATACAAACTAAGTTATATTGTATTTTTCAATACATATAGTTGTTATCTACTTTTTTAAAAGCTTTTGTTTATATCGCATTATCCTTATTGCTTTTATATTGAAATAAGTTGAGAATGAGTTGAGACAAGGTAAGTTGTTTCTTCAGTTCCAGTTCAAACTTAAGTCATGTTTTAGATTTCCCCTCGCATGCTCGCACATTCCATGTAGTGACGCCATTTGACCTACATCTTTTATGATGCAGATAGAGGTAACCAGGATCAGCATCCAGCGCTTCATTGATCCAGTTGAGATTCAAGAGTTATTTGTTGAGCCTTTTTTCTTCCGGAGGATCCCTCAGTTATTTCTGTGAAGTTATTTCAGTTTTGTTAGGATGATCGCGGGTCTTGTCCCGAAATCCCTCATAGTATTAGAGGCTTCATAGATAGATAAACAGTAGTTCATGAGTCTTTTCATTTTCAGTTGTTTATGTTAAGTTTTGAGTTGCCTCTTTGGCTAGTTGAATGTTTATTTCTAAAGCATTCTAAGTTTATCTTTTGAGACAATTGAGTAAACTTTATCTTTTAAGTTTATCTTATGTTGAGTAAGTCTTCCGCTGAGATTTGAGCCAAGCCAAGGGTTCGTTTTGGGCCAGCAATGGTTCTAGAGTGCCAGTCGCGTCCAGGGTGTAGGCTCGGGGCGTGACAAGGAGCAAGTGTCAAGTAGTGTCTTGCAGATCGGTATATTTACGTCTGTATTCCATCCTTGAGAAGCTCTAGGACATTCTTAGGAATACTTAATTGTTTCTTGTTTCATATCATGTATTAGTTATTGTAACAATATCTAAAATCCATTTGTTTCACTCTTTCTTAGATGGCTAGGATCAGATCATCTGTGGGTGGGCAGAGCCTTCCGCACCTCCGCGTGGAGCCACAGATAGGTGTATAGGTCGACGCCGATGAAGAGGTCGAAGTAGAGCAAGGGTTGTAGCACCTAATTGAGATCAGGAGAGGGCATTATCACCTGATCTCGAGATAGAGGCAGAGCATGTATAGAACCAGCCAAATGGTAGAGCAAGCCAAGCCTCCAAGATTTATGGTCATGCTAGTGCTACAGGATAATTTGGCCAAAATTCTCAGCTTCATGGAGGATATGCCACAAGCATGGACTTTGCCTTGCTCTTTATCTAAACCCCAGGTTCAAGTATTAGACTTGCAACATCCCGCCTTAGAAAGAGCTCAATTTAGAAAGCGTTAAATTGGAAATAGCCAAATCTGGAATTTTACAAGTTATGCTTGAGTTATAAGTTTTGGGTCAACTTCAAATGACCATAACTTTCAGTACAGGATGAGTTAGTGGCACATAAGATATCAAATGAAAGGTCTTGGAATCCTCTTACCAACGCCACTGAGTTTGCTACATTTTGAGCTTGTATGAGGGAGATATGCCTATTTAAAGTTGGGTTGTCCAGTTAAGGAAAGTTACCCGAAAATATGAGGGGTATTTTGGTCTTTTCCTAAGCCAATTAGATTAATTCGATTTTTAGTAATATTTTGGGGTCAAATCTGATTTGGTCAGTTTTTATAAATCAAAATATGCTTAGGGTTTTGAGAGCAGTTCGAGAAGAGGAGAGAAGGAGAAAAGTTCAAGGCGTTCGTCAAGATTCTTGAGTTTTGTTGCGGATTTCACCAAGGGTTTGATCCCTATGAGGTATGTGAGTTCTCATAGTATTGGGTTCGTTCACCCACACGCCAATCATGATTTTTTAAAACAATTTCATTCTCAAAATTGAAGGAATTGAGTTCTTGATTAGTGTTTTTGAAGTATTGTGTCCGTTCTTGAATTAGGATGGGTTTGATGAGTTCTTGAGATAATTTTTAAGAGTTGTTGTTGAGTAGATTCTTGTGTACTTTTGTAGAGTATTTGATTCTAAGTGATTGGGCAAGAAACCATTCGATTCTAGGCGAATTAGAGTCAGAAATCGATGAGGAAAATTCGTCAGGTTTTCTCAGCGGTGCCTGGGGCGACGCGCCACCGATGCGCCAGCCAGGGGTGGCTAGCTCCCTGCGCCACTCAGTGCACCAGGGTCGTCTGCCCCCACCCCTTCTCCGTCGTTAGCCAGTATGAGTTCTTTCAAAGGGTACCTTTACTGCCCTTTGATTCTAACTATTCTAAACTACTTCTAAACATCTAGAAATCATTCACAGCATGAATCATAACCTTAAATTCATAATTCCAATTCAAGGTAGAGCTAAGAGCCAAGTCTTGAGAGTTCTTCGAATCATTTTAAGAAGTCTTTTACAAAAAAAAATTAAAACTTATTTTAAATGACTTGAGCACTGAGTTGAGGAAGAGTATAGCTGAGTTAATTTTCTTTAAAATGATATATGGAAACTAAGTATTCCCAAGAGCAGATATTTTTACATTTAAGAGGAGAGGAAACACCAATTTCCAAAGAGTTCATGAACAGTTTTCAGTATTATGTCTTTATAGAGAAACCTTTTGAGTATTAATCTCAAAGTTGAGGAAGAGGAAATGTTCTCTTTAAAACATAATGAGCTAAGTTATATTTTAGGAGTAGTATTGAGCACCGATATGGGGGAAAGTTCTAACAACTCACAGCCCCCATAAACATGTAGCCAAAGTGGGTAGAAAAGTGTCATACTTTTTAGATGATTCCTTTATTGCTTTTCAACATAGACTAGTGAATCCACTTAGTTAGGGAGTTCTATACCCTGGCAAAGTATAGGACTGTTCTGACAGCGTGGGCTAGACGATGTATCATCACATAGCTCATAGTGATGGTTGTCGGTTAGAGAATCTCCCAAACATAGTTTATTTTGTATTTTTGCATATAAACAGAGTATTGTTGTATATTTCAATACATCGAGTTGTTATCTTCTGTTTTAAAGTTTTTCTTTATAATGCATTATTTCTATTGCTTTATATTGAAATGAGTTTGAGTTGAGTTGAGACGAGGTAAGTGTTTCTTCAATTCCAGTTCAAGTTTATGTCATGTTTTAGATTTCCTCTCACATATTCGTACATTCAATGTATTGACTTCATTTGGCCTGCATCATTTTCTGATGTCGATACAGGTAACCAAGATCAGCAACTAGCGCTTCGTTGATCCAGTTGAGTTCCAGAGTTGTTTGGTGAGACTCCTTCCTTCCAGAGGATTCCCTATTTACTTTCATTTAATTCATTGTGATATTAGGATATTGTGGGTCTTGTCGCGACATCCATCTCAGTTAGTAGAGGCTTCATAGATAGATAGACAGTAGTTCATGAGTCTTTTCCATTTTCAGTTTTAAAACCTTAAAGACTTGAGTTGCCTCTTTGGCCAGTTGAATGTTCCTTTACAACATTCTGAGTTTACTACATGAGTTTATCTTTTGTGTTCTTTTAAATGTTTAGCAAGTCTTCCGTTGAGAGTTGAGTCAGGCCAAGGGTTCACTTGGAGCCAACAATGGTTCTCGAGTATCGGTCATGTCCAGGATGTAGGCTTAGGGCGTGACAACACTCCAGCTAGGTAAGCGCACAGGGTGTTCAAACTCCAGGAGCATAACATGTTGTTGCATCTCCCCATTTAGTAGTCAAGCCGATTTTGACTTTTGCTCCACCTATGATAGTGATGAGTCCACAAATTGGACTCATTCAGGGGTTTATTTTAATAGAAATAGTGTCCTTGAATGCTTGTTTTATCTCAATACCTGATTAAAATGCTTAAGTTTCAAGTATTTGAAGTTTTACTGGAAGCATGGACACTTAGGTGCAAAATGGAGCAAAAAGGTTGAAAAGAATAAGAAATGAAAGTCTGCGGATCTCCGAGTCGCCGAATTGACATGCACCGCCCTTTGTTCCAGTACGCAAAGCCTCGAAGGAAGTGGATCAAAAGGTGAGAAAAGGAACAGTCGCCAATTAGTTCCATGAAGCAGTACTGTACCACCCAATGATCCAGAATATGAGGATGCTGAAGGCAAGACACTGAAGGCGATGAGTTGATTAAAGGGCGGATCGTCGAGTTCATCGGCGATCTCGACTAATGTCGTCGAACGATCCTCCGCAGCACAATCTGTGAAAACTATAAATACTAGTTAGATTTGTAGTCTTAGAGAGGAATATTTTTAGAGTAAAAATTATTATTAGTCTATAGTATTTTTCTGTATTTTTCTCTCAAGTTTGGAGAGGGTTTTGTGGAGACTTGAAGAAAGGAGTTCATCTTCCCCAAGTTGGAAGTGGGTCTTCTTTATTCTTCTTCCATAGCTTAATTCAAGGTTTAATTTCTTATACCCAGTTGATTTCTTTATCATGTTAGGTATAATTTCTTATTTCTTGATGTGTGGCTAAAAACCCTCATTCTTGGGGTGTGATTTAGCAAATATGGGTTGATATTTTTGTTGGGTCTTGCTTGCTGATAGGTTAGATGTATGCTAATGGTGATTTCACCTAGTGTTTATGGTTTAATCTAAAGGGTTTCTAGTTGCAAATACAAAGCCACCCATGTGTTTTCGGCTTGCTCGAGAGGGAGGTCGCAAAACCAAAACCACTAGACTAATGGCTTAAGGAGTGGGTCGACATGAGGTTCAGCCCAAGAGGGTGAGCCCTAGTCCCATGTCCTAATACTCAACTCGAGAGAGTGAGTGGGGTAAGGCGTAGGCTGTTCTTTATGCGGCAAATGGGTGTCCGAGAGGAACGCATTTGAAACGGGGTAAGTTGCCTGAGAGGGAACTTATTTCCATTTAAAGCTTAGCCTAGTCACTATTGTCTTGCAAATTTCCTATTGAAAGCATGTACCCAACGATTTATCTCAACTTGTATTGCGGTCACATCCCAAGAACCTTTCCCCATACTTGATTTTCTTGTTTATTTTGTTGTTTTATCACTTGTTACAAAAACCCCATTTGATACTTGACACTTTCGTGTCACCCCCTTTAATTTACTATGTTTTTGTTCGTTAATATCTTTAGCTACGACTAGTTAGAATGTAATTTTATTTTTCTATCAATTCTCAAAACCGCTCCCTTGGGACACGACCCCAACCTTTAGTTGGGTTCCTATACTATCGACAATCGTAGACACTCATACTGTAGGTTAATGTCGTTGGTCACGATAAGCATCAGGTAACTAGGCCAACTATGTCTTCTGAGGAGCAGAAAATGTTGGGACAATTCATCATATTAGGACCTCTCAGGTTCTTAGGTGTTCCGAGCGAAAATGCCCACGAGTTTTTAATCACTTGTCAAGAGAGGTTGCATAACCTCGGGTTAGTGGAGTCTCATGGGGGATTACACTACTTTTCAACTAGATGGATCAGCAAAACAGCATTGGAGGTCCTATCTTGAGTATAGGCCAGTTAGGTCACCTTTGTTGACTTGTGCTTCACAGCCTAAGGGAGCGGATGAGCTCACAGAATTGACTCGGGGATCTATGTTTGTTTCTTACTATGAGACACAATTCCATGAGTTATTTTAGGCAAAATAAATATGTCTCTTTCTAACTGTTAAGCAATTATTTTAGACAATCATTAAACTTTCAGCCACGTATGTATACACATTTTTTAAAGTAACTGTGGAATCTTGGCGAGCGACCAACTACCACGATTTGTATCCTTAGCAGACTGAAATTGCTTCAAGGCAATGACTTACCACGATAAAATATTTATAATAAATTATTTACTATTTTATAACTTTTGTCAAATATCAATAATATACTCTCTTTTTTCAACATAACGCTTTAATCATTTCTCGGCATAATAAATTTATCACTTAAATTGTTATATTTCCGCCATAAAGTGAATACTTATTCCTCTAATGAAAGACTATTATAATAATTCAGTTAAAATTTTAATAACATAATATAACTATTACATCAAAGTTATAAGGAGTAAAAACTAATTCATGTAAAAGATAGAGCTTGATTAAATTTGTTAATATTCGAAGACAATTATAATATATTTCTTGATTAATTGAAATACTCGAACTCATATATATATATACCAATATGACAGGTAAGATTTCACTTAAATAATATTTAAAACAAAGAGTTATATATCTTTTCATTTCAAAAGATTAATTCAAAACATATTCTTTATATTTTCAATTTCCTCATTTACTCTCGTGATTTCATATCATATCATCATCATCGTTATTACGATAAAGGAGAATTGTTTTTTACCTTTTTTTTGTCTATCCTATATGATATATATAATTTCACTTTTCTCGTGTATTAACTAATATTTTTATCTTAATAATTGTCAATTTCTCTTAGCAATCATATAAAGCGAGAATTTTATTAATATACTAATATTTTTCAATTTATTTGTTGACTATCAAAAATAACACAAATATTATTGTATATCCATTTGAATTTCAATGTAGTGAGACTTACGACCTAAGACTAAAAATTTTCATTGAAGAAAATTCGCAATAGAGTAAAACTTTTTTGCGTATGTCAAGAAATACAATTCATTTTTCCGCAAATAGTAAACACAAACAGTAATTTTGATGACGTCCCAAAATTAGACGAAGTACACTCCAATCTTGTTGAACACTACTCATTTAGCTCCCCAATGAAGTAACATTCATAAAATTCTCCTTAACCATATATAAAAGAAAAGATGATCAGTATAAGAAACCAATCTTTGATCAGATGAAGGAGTTTGGAGTGCATATAGCTAAGACATATTTTGTTTTGTTATATCTGTGAAGTAATGATGAGTTTGATATGACTTACTCTCTTTTTTATGGCTATTTACCTTTAAAATTAGTTAAAAGATGGCGAAAAATATTTTTTTGTGTATGAAAAAAATGCGCATTTAAAAAGACGCATGCACACTTTGACTTACCATATTCTTTATTAAATACTTCATTAAGTATATTCAATTAACAATGACCATTCAAATATATTTATACTAATAAGATAAATAAAGTGTAATCATTCAGATATACACTTCATTTTATAAATATATCCAACATATTACTTATAATAAATTAATTGCAACTCTTCAAATCTTTTTATTTTTATTTTGGACAGCATGATAACATCTTAAATATTCATTAATCAAATGAATTAAAAAAAACCACTAAGTTAAATGATTATATCATCGTATTAGCATCAATAAAAGAAATTCTAAATAATATATATATATATGGTAAATGAATATGTGTTCATACAAGAATGAACATTATTTACGGTTCCTTCAAAATTCATTAATAAACTATAAAATTAAAATAACAATTCATCTATTTTAAAAGAAGCAAAATATATTCAAGAATTCAATAAATCATAGAAATTAAAATAGCAAATTAAATTTAATTAAAATGCTCAATTTACAAATTAAGACAATATCCAGCCAACAATATATAAAATTTTGTTCTTGCCAAGTATGAAAGTCCATTGAAAATTTACCACCAGCACTTAGCCATACAAATATAAATTAAAAATAAAGAAATCAAACTATGAAAAGTAAAAAAAAAAAAGCAAAGAGTACATTCGAATTGTGGTGAATAAATAAGCTTCATTACAACAAAAATAGAAAACATAAAAAAGTTATAAATTGGATAATTTAATTAAAAGTCGATAAATGAGAAAAAAAATAGAGAAAACTATAAAAAAATAATTACGAACAATAAAGAACTTATATAAAGTACAAACACAGCTAAAATTTTAATCCATCAATTTATCTTCGTGATCAGATCTCTTCATTTAGACAATGCCTCAAATTACTTGAGTTAATATATTTATAAAAGTAAAGAAAAAATGGGAGAGACCAAATAGTATTCCTGATAAATGTTATTTAATTATTACTCCCTCTGTCCAATAATAGTTGTCTACTATTGACTTGACACATCTCTTAGGTAATATTACTATATTATTCTTTGACTTTATTAAATTTAGTGTCTTGAAAAAATGTGTTAGATGATAAATAATATTTAATAGTAAGGATAAAATAGATACAAAAGGTAAATTATCTCTTGATTTTCTAAATTGGACAAGTAATATTGGACAACTATTTTTAATATACAAAACAACTATTGTTGGTCGGATGGAGTATATGATAATTTGATTTCTTGTTTACTTAATATTCTGAGAGAAGAAGAAATATTTTGTTAATGCACTAAATTTTTATGGCATTATATAATTTTTTAAGAATATAAATAATGTATTGCTTGGTTGATACATAAAATTTCAGGTCAATATCTTTTTATTTACCTCATTCATTTATATTATTGTCATGTATGAGAAAGTAATGCAATGTATTTGACCTTTTATATTCAATTCTGCCCTAACTAAAGAATTCAAGTGCAGTTATTGAACTTCAAATTCTGTCATAATGTAATTAAAATATTAGTATTTGATTAACTATTTATTTAGTATAGAGATAATCTAATTTTATATTTTTGAGGTTTTTACTTTTAATAATATATGATGATATATATGATATATGATGTATATACCAAATAAAGAAAAATTAAGAATTTTTTTCACGATTTGAAAGTCCTTATTTTTTCAGGGAAACTAAGCAAATACCCCACTAAATAATTAATTAATGAGTAATTTCTAAAAAAGAAACATTAATGATATCAATACAATATATATATGTATATATATATATGATTAGGGTATTTCTTGAATTACTTTAGGATTGAGGTATGAACATGTAATTGTTTTGAATTTTATGGCCAATTTATGTAATATTTCCTTATTAATCATATTATATATATATATATATTAGGAGTCAATATAAATTAAATAATGTTTAAAAGAAAAAGAAAAAGAAATAAATATAGTAGGTGGAAAGAAGGAGTATGATATATTTGTTGAAAGGTACGCGTGTCAATATGGGTGTTTGTTAGTGTTGTAGTAGCTTCTTCCTTGTATTGTTTGTATGTATGTATGTAAGTTGCGGGATTGTCGAATCTCTAACAACTCTTTATTTATTATAATAATACTCATATCATATAATCCGTTAGTGACATTATTAGTAGGTGAAGTGAATTCACATTGTTTGTTTGATATGGAATTGAATGATGGGAAGAAGATAAAGATAGGGGTTTGTGTAATGGAAAAGAAGGTGAAAAGCGGCCCGGAGGTTCTCTTCTTTCATTTGTTTTTGTTTCAATTTCTCACCAATCACCATGCACACCACCATTAACACTTATTTCGCAGGTATTTTCTGCTCCCATGGGACAGATTCTTGATAGATTAAACTCATTTGGCGAATTTCAGGTAATTTACATTTCCCTTTTTTTTCATTTCTATTGTATATCGATTGATTACATGTACATGTAGGTAGTGCATTTTGGGGACAAAGTTATTCTCAACGATCCAATTCAGAGGTACTTTAATTATTCATTCTACAATATTCTCAATTCCTAGCTATTTAATTACTACTTCTTTGTATTTGCAGCTGGCCCTGTTGTGATTGCTTGATTGCCTTCCATTCCACTGGATATCCTTTGGACAAGGTTGAACAATATGCTGCATTGAGAAAGTATGTAACTATTTTCTCCTTCTTCCTTTCCTTGTCAAATTTAAACTACTCTCTCAACTATCTATCTGCTCCTCTCTCTTAGGCCTTTCCTTGTCAATGAATTGGAGCCCCAACACCTTCTTCATGATCGCAGAAAAGTATATGAGGTTCCTACCTCAACCTTTTTTATGTTTATGTTCATGTTCCCCCATTATCCTGTTGACAACGCCCCTCCCAACTTACCTTGTATAAAAGCAGTGACTTCTTGCTTTTTGCATCTCCATAAAACCAGCACATAATTAGACACTTTTTCATTTTTTGCTTTGATTTGTGGGATTTCAGCATCTAGAGATGTTTGGGATCCCGGTTCCCAGATATGCTTGCGTTAATAGAGAAGTGCCTTATCAACAACTGGATTATTTTGAGGAAGAAGATGACTTTGTCCAAGTTCATGGGAATCGCTTTTGGAAACCTTTTGTGGAAAAGCCTGTTGATGGTCAGTTTTCCTGCCTTGCAAGGATTTTGTAAGCTGTTTGTTTAGCTTAATATATCATTTGCATTAGAACTGCAAATAAATAGACTGGAATACATCAAAAGGAAAAACTCATATTTTTGTGTTCCTTGAAAATTTTGAGAAATAAATAATTAACTCAAACAGTGGGATACACATTGATGCCTCTTAGTTAAGTTCCGCTTTGATGAGAAACCAAAACTGTACCATATTATATTATGTTGTAACTGCTAAATGGAGTTTGAAAAGTTTAATTTGATTTGAGCTTAGACCTCAAGTCTATTACTTATATCTTATGACTGCTATCAGAGTGCAGGTTTCTCTAACTGTTAGAATTTGCTTTCGCATCTGCCGCATTTCTGATGTTATGCAAATACCATTTACCGTGTCTTATGCAGTCTCTCATTGTTTGAGTAGGTGATGATCACAGAATAATGATATATTACCCTAGTTCAGCAGGCAGCGGAATGAAGGAATTGTTCCGAAAGGTAAAAATTAAAAAATGACATTGTTTTTTGCACAAAAATTTGAAATTGCTTTGGCAAACTTCCTTTTGAGTCAGACACTGCAGCTCCTCTGTTATGACTATTCTGCAAATGTTCTTGTATTATTTAATCAACCACTCTCCCGGATAGAAACCCCTAAATCCTAATGGGTGATTGAGGATGATCTGTCCTGATTCAGTTAGTTGTCTTTAGCTGTGGCTTGGATGCAAGTATTTTTATTCTAAAAATTTCAAGAGAGATTTAGACATTTTTCTCGAAAAGAGGTGCATTTGTCTGCTTTGCAGTTATAACCTCAATTTCTTTATACATTTCCAGGGTAATCATTCCGGAGAAGGATTTGATATGTTCCGCAACTTAAATTTTTCTTTCAACATCACTGAAGATACTTAGAGATGGATTTTTCATTTCTTTCATTGGGATAGTGTCAAGACTTATTTCAGTTTCCTGCTTGTCCTTTGGCTTCATAGGCTTCTAGGTGGCTACTTGTGACATTTCTTTTGTACTGAAAATTATGAGAGAAAAAAATTGTAATCCTGAAGCGAGCGTCTCCTTGTCAGTTGCTTATCTGTAATAGCAGGATTCATATCTTTTAAAAACATTGCAACTTTTAACAATTGAAGTTCTCTTATTAAATCATCCATATCCTCCACCATAGTTTATGTCAATTTGTCGGATTTATACTTGACGATAGATTTGATAGTATGTTGTACATGCAATTCGGTTTGATGTTCTTTAACTTCTTTCTTTTTCTTCAGGTTGGTAACCGCTCAAGTGAGTTCCATCCAGATGTTAGAAGAGTGAGACGTGAAGGATCATACATATACGAAGAATTCATGCCTACAGGAGGAACAGATGTTAAGGTTCCTAAGTTTATTTTTTGGTATCTTAGAGTGAATGAGCTTAACTGTCATTGGCAATTAAACTTGATTTTCTTTTCATGGTGGGTAGCATATCTCAGGTATTATTATGTCTGGCATAAAGATGTTAGTGGGCCCATAATTTTTTGAATTCTTTTTGTTGGATAGTAGATGCTGTGAGGAGAAATTGTAATTAGATTAAACATTGATGTAATACATGACATGGGATGATATAATTAACCATACTTTATCAATACTTGAAATTGTGGCACACTTGATCCCTCTATACATGTTTAATAAGCACTGTTAGCTTTTCATTAATTCTAAATTGTGAAAAAAATAAAATTGAGAAGGAAACAAACATTAAAGATGGTAAAATATTTTAGAGGGAAATAGGCTATAAAGAAATCTCAAAGAAAAATTAAAAGAAGGGATAGTAGGAGATAGAGTAGACACAAGGCTAATTTTTAAGAACTTGGGTGGTACTTTTGGTTACATATTCTGAAGAGATCGATGGAGCAAGGAACACAAGTTTTTTGGACTCCGGGAATGTCTATAGTGGAGATAGTAACTTCTCAATATTTCCATGTTACTGGTTTCATAGAGCTAAATGCAAGTCCAATAATTGTATCCGGGAGTACCCATCATGAGATGGTGACTTTTTAAAATTTCCATGTTTCCTTCGATATGTTCTCTCCTATAGCTTCTTCCCAACCCTCACAGTCCCCAAAAAGGAAAGGTAAAATGACAGAAAACCATACCTCATAAACTGATCTCATTTATTTATAGTAAGAGCTAGCAACTTTTTCCATCTACATCTGAGCTCCCATGTGTTTACCTCTTGGACTCATAAGGGATCTTCATTAGAGAAAACTTTATGGAAATCCTTTTTCACAACTTTGCTCGTGATGTGCGCATATCCTTGATCTTTTTTTTTATTAAATTTACGTAGGTGTATACTGTTGGCCCAGAATATGCACATGCAGAGGCAAGGAAATCTCCGGTTGTTGATGGAGTTGTGATGAGAAATCCTGATGGAAAAGAAGTTAGTAATTTCTTCAACTTATCATCGGCAACTTTTGAAGTCCGCGTTTTGTCCGTTCCTTTTTTTTTTGTCAATATCCTGAGGCACACAGGCAGAGAAGAAAAGGAAAATAATGGTGATATCATCTTTTTATTTACTGTGTGCATTTGGCTCAGGAGACGGAAGTAGTTTTGACAAAGTAATAACTTATTGATGTGGGAAATTTCCCCATGTACAAGGCTCATGGAGAAACGTATCATGTCCCACTTAAATGTCTTTTGTATATAAGTAAATTTATCAAAGTACTGATCTTTTCCTCTAGCAGCAGATATGTGCTTATATTTGGCTACACGTTCAAAGTTGCTTTATTTTGCAGGTCAGGTATCCTGTTCTATTAACCCCTTCAGAGAAGCAAATGGCAAGAGAAGTTTGCATAGCTTTCAGGCAAGCTGTAAGTCACTTAAGTCTTCCAATATTTTTCCACAACATCTGGAAATATGAAGTTAGATACTTCTCATCTGGTCTTCATGCTTATACTGTGGGTGTATATTCTATCTCAAAATGGGGTAAAACTTTGCTCCAGTTCTCTCTAACCATTGGCGGAGCCTTAATTTGTGGCATGTGAAGGATCATCCAACTGCTGACGATAGATGATGCTAGTCCCCCCAGCTAGAATACAGTTACTTGACTGATTTCTTACTTTGCTGTTTATATTATTTAGAAATACGTGAATATTTGTTGAATTGTTTCCCAGACCTCTAAACTGAGGCATACTATGCTGGCAGTTTTCGTTTGATGGTGTTGTAGACTACATTGATGGAAAAGAAAAGGATGACAATTTCTCTTCCTTTTGTTTAGGTTTGTGGCTTTGATCTGTTGCGTTGTGAGGGGCGTTCTTATGCTTGTGATGTGAATGGCTGGAGTTTTGTGAAGAACTCTTACAAGTAATGTTTACGATGCTTCATAATCTTCACCAACAAGAAAGTAAATGAGGAAACTTCCTGTCCAGTCTATTTACTGTTTCGCTTTTCAGCATTACTCCTCTCAGCTTCTTAATACAAAATGGAACATGTATCTTATGCCCTAATTGGCAGAAAAAGAAAATGGAGATAGTAAAATGGAATCTCTTCCTTAAATGGAAGGGAGAAATCGATGACTGGATGGGGTATATAAAATATGCCTTTACTGGGGATAAGATTACTGAAATAAAGGTGAAAGTAATCGTCTACTTCCTCTTGAATCTGAGATCTCAAGATATATTAACCATCAGAGAGAACTTAATTCTGTACATCTGTAATGTAACTGATTTTTTAAAATTCCCTTCAAGAGATATCATCATCCTCGCGAATGACGCTTTATCTACTTTCACATAATGAAATTCATACGGGCTCCTACCAAATGGAGTACAATAATGACCAGTACTAAGTAGGATAAATGACACCCAAAAACAGGTAAAAAGATAAAAAAAGAAAATGTTGAAACCTAACCTATGTGTTAAGAGAATATGTCAACATCAATATGTTCACTTGTAGTTTTTATCCTGAACAAGGATTTAAAGATTTATGTGCTTGATTGGTTTAAGACCTTGTGTTCTGCCCCATATATGTTTTGACTGCACATCCCTTTCTCAGAGTGGCACTCCCAATGGTAAGAGCTAGATTTTATAGTTGAAGATTACATTCATACCTGTATCATGAGTTCTAAGTTAAAATATTTTTCTTGATATTTTGATTATTGTTGGTCGTGTTTTCATTATTAACATTATCATTACTGTCATGGAGTACAGCAGAAGTTGTAGCACTATAGTGTCATCATCTGTACCCACATTATTGTTTCGGTTCTAAAAGGGAGTAATTGCTATGATGTCTGAGAACAGGTACTATGATGATGCGGCGTGTGTGTTGAGGAAGATGTTTCTAGATGCAAAAGCTCCACATCTTTCATCCACGATACCACCAACTTTACCATGGAAGGTTAATGAACCTGTTCAGCCTTCTGAGGGACTAACACGTCAAGGAAGTGGGCTTATTGGCACATTTGGACAATCAGAGGAGCTTCGATGTGTAATTGCAATTATTCGGCAGTAAGACATACCTGTTTTCTTCATTTCCTTTGTTGCCAAAAAACTTTTAGTTTCCTCTTTAATCATTCTCAATTTGTGCAGTGGTGATAGAACTCCAAAACAGAAAGTGAAGTTCAAGGTCACTGAGGAAAAGCTCTTAAATTTGATGTTAAAATATAATGGGGGAAAACCAAGATCTGAGGTGCTTCTTTGATTTTCGTTGTCCTATCTGCTTTTTAACTATATTCCCGATGTTTTAGAGTACAGTATTGTTATTTACTCTCCACAATCTGCTGCAGACAAAGCTTAAGAGTGCCGTGCAATTGCAAGATCTTTTGGATGCCACCAGAGCTCTAGTACCACGTACTAGGTAAGTAAAACTTATTGTCATTCTTAATAGAACCTCTATCTCATTAATTTCTTAAACTCATATTTTGCTATTGCCTTCTGCTTTTGATCTTCATCCCCAAACCTGGATAACATCAGCACGTTTCACCTATAGCTATAAGAGTAATTATGAAGACTATTAACCTGATAAATAATACTCCCTCCGTTTCACAAAGAATGACCTGGTTTGACTTGGCACGGAGTTTAAGTAAATAAAGAAGACTTTTGAATCTTGTGGTCCTAAATTAAAGTCATGTCAAATGTACAAAATTGCCCTTAAT